>JZKD02S1676509.1:79999-97664 GCA_000966675.3 Picea glauca
TCCTTTTATCAGCAAAATGACCCCCACAAGGGCCATCATGGCAAGCTTTCAGCAGATCATAAACTTCATCATCCCTCACACATCTCTTGATTTCTTGGTCCAGGCCTGTGTAGAAAAGGTATCCTCCTATCCACCTATACCTAACACTCTTTTGAATAATCTTCCTTCTTTCTCGAGGAGATAGATGTGGAGGTACCTTCCTTGCAACCAAATAATTAGCAATGTCTGCATACCAAGGTGAGTGAGCAGATACTGCAAAGAAATTTTCATCAGGAAATTAATCATCTACAGGTGACTTATCATCATTTATATGTAATCTTGAGAGAAAATCAACAACCACATTTTCTTTTCCTGGTCTATCCATTATAGTGATGTCAAATTCTTGCAGTAGTAACAACCATCTTATCACTTGGGCATTAGTAATAGGTTTATTCATTAGATATTTAATGGTTGTATGATACATATGAATAAATGTGGGATAACCAGTTACATAATGCCTGAATTTATTGATTTCATAAACTACTGCCAAGAATTCTCTTTCAGTAACTGTGTAATTTAACTCAGCAGGAGCCGTGTTCTTGTTGATATAGTAGATAGCATAGGTTTCTTTGTCCTCATGTTGCCCTAGTACTGCACCAATTGTAGTGTCTGAGGCATCTGAAGAAATGTGAAAAGGCAGAGCCCAATTGGGCCCTCTCAAGATGGGAGCTGTGGACAATTTATGTTTAAGATCTGCAAAAGACAATTCACAATTGTCAGTCCAATGAAAGTCAACATCTTTTGTTAGTAGAAAAAACAATGGAGAGGCAAGTTTAGAGAATTTTTTAATGAATCTCCTGTAATACCCGGCGTGCCCTAAAAAACTTCTTACCTCTTTCTGAGTTGATGTAGTTGGAATGTCCAAAATTACCTGGATTTTGGTTGGATCTACCTGAATCCCTGCATAAGAGATGAAGTGTCCTAGCACTACCCCTTCACGCATCATCATATGGCACTTTTCTGTACTTAAAGAAATATGAGACTGTCTACATCTTTTGAGCACTTTTTCCAGATTAGACAAAGCTTCTTTGAAATCAGTACCATAAGGGGTAAAGTTATCCATGAATATTTCCATACAGTGATTCACCATATAAGAGAAAATACCAATCACAGCTCTCTGGAAAGTGGATGGTGCATTACACAAGCCAAATGGGAGAAAATTGTAGGAAAATGTACCCCAAGGGTTGGTAAAGGTGGTCTTATCTTGGTCTTGCGGGGCAATTTGTATCTAATTATAGCCACTGAATCCATCTAGGAAGAAAAAAAAAATCCGGCTAGGTTGTCTAAAACCTGATCAATAAATGGCAGAGGGAAATGATCCTTCTGCGTGGCCTTATTCAGGGCTCTATAGTCCACACACACTCTCCACTTACCATTCTTTTTAGGCACAATAACCAACGGTGATACCCACTCGTTGTCTGATATAGGATAGATGAATCCGGCGTTGAGAAGTTTATGAAGTTCTTCCTTAACAATTTCTTTAAGGTTTGGGTTCATCCTCTTTTGCGGTTGGCAAATGGGTCGGAATTCTTCTTTGATGTATATATGGTGGGTGCATAGTTCAGAGGGAATGCCTTTCATATCCATGTAATCCCAGGCAAATGCTTCTTTATGTACAATCAGTAATTTCATCAATCGACGAATTTCAGCAGTGGAGAGATCGGGATTGGTGTTCAAGGTTTTTCCAGGTTCGACTTCCACAGCGACGCTCTTAGAACTGACTCTAGGAAATAATTCAGCTATTACTATTTCGCCATTTGTTGTTACAGCGTTCGTTGTTACAGCTGAATCAATTTGATTGTCAGCGGTTTCTGAGAACATTTATGAGTTCATTTCTTCCTGGGCAATAGGGTCAAAGACTCTGATCAATCGGTGGTGCGTGTTATGTGTAACAGCAAAGGGGTCATAAATAAAGCAGTTGATTAACTCATCCTCCGTCTCATCTTTGAAACTCAGGGTCTTTCCTATAGTTAGCACAGGCAGAGCACTCCCATCCTTAGTGTCCATCCATAGAGAATTTTCAGGTTCTGCATTGGGTGTAGCATGAGGATACAGGGTAAGATTTTTTGTGTCATAACCATCAGAGATGGTCATGGAACCAGATCTGCAACCAATGAAAGCATTAGCTATAGCTAACCATGGTCGTCCCAGAATTAGAGGATGGCCTCCCAGACGGGATTTGGGTTGTAAAACGACAAAATCAGCAGGATACTCCCATGAGTCCATTGAAATGACTAAATCATCGGTTACTCCTTCTGGTCTGATGGTAGAGCGATCGGCTAATTCTAGAACAGTAGGAGTAGGTCGAATTTGTGTTCTGAGTTGTAGCAACTGCGTAGTTTCTATTGGAATGATGTTAATTGTTGCCCCTACGTTAATTAGTACATGTGGAATAGATGTATGTCCAATTTTAACAGTTACTGTAGGGTTTCTTGGGTCGCCATATTTAATAGGTGGAGTTTTGCCTAACATCAGCTCAGACAAATCCCCCACTACATGCACTGTGAGGGGATCTTTAGGTTTTTGTCCAGGTTTTCTGATACAGAGGCCCCTCACAGTCTTGGCATAAATAGGGACATCCCTTATCGCTTTCAGTAGTGGAATATTAATGTGTAGATTTTGCAGTTCTCCTAGGAGATTGAAAGATGGTAATTCCACAGGCTTGGTAATTTTTAGTCTTTCAGGGAATGGTGGGTCTGCTGATTCTATAATAGGTTGGTCAATTTCCTCTGTATTAGCAGATTGTCTCTCCCCTGATTCCTTATTCGATTATGAAGATGGAGCATCTTCAATTATTGGCTCAACTATTCCCCCTGATCTAAATTTTATTTCATCACAAGGCATAGGAGTAATAGATAAGGCTGGCACATTATGTATGTCTATGTTTTGAACGGCCTTATTATTTGGGTTTGCGTTAGGTTGCACAGGCATTTGAGGTCGTAAGGGAGGATTTTTTGGTGAGGCATTGGGAGGCAATTGCAGCTGTTGCTGCTGGTACGGGGGTTGGAACTGTTGTTGATAGGGGTTCAGTTGGTGATGGCTTTGATAACTAAGTTGTTGTTGAGGGCCTCTCACGTATGGGTTCCATTGCCCATAGTGATTCTATTGTTGGGGCATAGGTGACCATGCATTAGGATCCTGATAAGAGGGTGGCATTTTATTTGGAGGGGGGGCATTCGTCTGGCCATATGGTAGCTGATTGTTCCAATAATTAAATGTTGGAGGAGAGAATTGAGAGTTCATACCTTGACCTCTTAGCTGCCATTGTCTTCTTTGTGTTATTAGATAGGCAGCCTCTGCTTCCTCATCAGTTGCCTTCACTAATGCTTTTACACCTGGTAGAGAGGGACATTGGACCTCAGTGGCATGGTCTAATTCACAAATAAGGCATACCTAGACACTGTTCAGTGGGCACTCCCTTGGTGGATGTTTCTTTCTGCAATTCAGACAGAAAGTGCACAATGCTTACTCTAATTCTGCTTGTTTTTGTTTGACCTGCAAAATATCCATTTGTGAGGCAAAAGAGTTAATCATCTCTGTTTTGAAATTTTCTAACAGATTACCTATTTTTGCTCTTATTTCTCCTCCATTGGCTTATTTATGTACCCTTGAAAAAGTGGTATCCTTGGTAGCTGACTTATTCCTTGTAGATCCTTGAGAACATCTTTTGCATAAATCTACAATGTCCTCATAGGATTCCTTAGATATGTCTCCCTTGCCAAGCGTATTCAGCATATCTAAACAATCTTCTCTAACTCCTTTTAGCAAAATGGTTTTCAAAATGTCCTTACTCACATCTAGATGTCCAGACCTTTGTAGATTATATTGGAGTCACTCCACAAAGTCTTCAAGGGTCTCGTCCTCCTTCTGTGACATCTTGAATAGTTCCTCTCTTTGTTCCCTTGTTCGACAGTAGTCTTGGTATTTGTTCAGGAAAATCTGCCTCATTTGTACCCATGTTGAAATGTTTTCTCCTCCAAGGCTCATGAACCATCTTAACACATTACCCTTTAATGTAGCTGGAAATAGTTTAAGCTTCTGCACAGTTGTAGTGTAGTCATAGCTTCTACACAAAATGTCAAATTCAAACAGAAACTCATCCGGATCTTCAGTAGATAATCCATGAAAAATTGGGAGAGATGAGACAGGTATGTTTTTCATAGGATCCATCCCTCGTGTGGGAACATCAGAAATAGGAAAAACCAGGGTAGAGATAGTATTTTCATTGTTTACCTGATCCTCGTTGTTCTGTGGATTCTCTTGGTAGAGCTCTTCTTCATTATCCCCTTGATTCTCCATATGTGCTCTTTCTCTCCAAACAACGTCCCACTCTTCTTTAGTGACTATCCGACTGTTGAGCTGATAAACAGCTTCTTCTAGATTTTCCCTGATCCAGGTTATACTTCCTTGATCTTCAATGTTCTCCAGTGTTACTTGTTGATTTGTTGGTGACAAATCTTTAGCTTCGACTTCAGCTTCAGCTCAGCCCTTGATGAGAACGATGTTTCGAGAAGGGGTATTTCTGCTAACTACGGATCACGTTTTCTTAGAGGATTTGTGGGGCGAAAAATAGATCCTGAAGAAGAATCTACTCTGGCTATAATCTCATCAACAATGGTTTGTCTCCCCAGTGTGTTAGGATTTCTTCCTCTACATCCTCTGGTACCTGTAAGGTTAGTATTTTGGGGGATTCGTTCTCGCGTTTCGTGATACATGCAGACTATTCATTCCTAAGAAAGAAAACTAATGTGCTTACCAAAATCTATAATTATATTCCCCGACAACGACACCAAAATGTTGGGCACTTTAATTGTCTAATTGAATAGAAAATCAAAGTGTTCAATATAAATTGCCAACCCAGGGAAGTCTGTTATTTCAAGATAATTGTGCACGGTCTATGCTAGATTATGAAAGCATCTCTAATCTAATTGTAGTAGGGAAGTTTTAAAAAAACAAACAAACATTATCACTAACACAGTTGTTTTGATACAGCTGGAGTTCTACAGATTTGAAATCATAATTGCAATCTAAACTGATGAATGTATAAGAACCCTGGATTTCCTACTCTAATCTAACTTTCTAATTTACTTTTGCAGGAAGAAGTTCTATACTATTTGCAGAAAGGAAATCTACTTATTGCAAGAAGGTATTTCACACTTTTATTTCTCGGAAACAAGATTTTAACCTAATGTAGAAAAAGGGAAAGCAGTGCTCCAACAATGTTCAACAATCGACTTCTAATTCTCATGAGACAAGTTTATGCGCATCTAACAAGAAGGAACTAAACTATAACGACAGTTGTATTCTAGAAATGTCTAATAGTTAAATCATTCGCATTTAAAACAACTAATATAGAATTCAAAATGGAGGGGAATCAGTGAGGAAGGTGGGCCCTTTCCTTCTCATTGAATCCGCTCAAAGAAATAGGTTACAATCTGCTAAAGGAATTCAATCCACTCTTTCATTCAATTGCCAAAAAATGTATGTGTACAATAAGCGTTACTTTTCTTTCTCCAGTCAAAAAACTCTCCTTGGTCATTACGAAAGCTCTGCTATTTAAAGTCAGAGTCATTCAATAGAACATAATCAGAACAGTCTTGAGAATCCTCGATTCTCAAGCTATTCATTTGATATCATTAATACAAAATCTAGAACTCCCCTTGATCAACATCGTGAGCTAGCATATATAATCAGCAGGTGTTGCAGCAGTCGTATAACAACAGGACTGGTGGCGTTTGTTGTAATAGCTTACAGGATTGATGGGCTTTTGTTGCAGTAGTCGTGTAACAGCTTCCAGGATTGGTGGCATCCATTGCAGCAGTCATGTAACAACTTCCAAGATTGGCGCATAGCTGTAACAGCAGCGAGTTTCTCGAATTGGGTTGTTCTAAGCATTTTGATCATTAGTTAAATCATTTCATGGGTAAAATATGTGAACGTTACCAATCAAACATGCTAAGTAAATGAAAATATAAAAGCGAGATGAATAGTTCATACCTTGGGAAAAAAGGGTCTTAGTACTCATTATAATAGTCATTTAGCTTAAGAATGAGAAGGTTGAATGGGCAAAAGATGTAGTGAAAAATGGACATTTTTGGGTCCTAACAGAGACCATGGTTGGAAACTTTTTGATTAATAAAATACAACTTCTCATACATACATTCCTCTTTGCTTGAAAACAAACAACCTTCTGGTTCCCTTGAGATCATATTTTGATCATCAACAAATGCAGTATCTTTGTTTTTAGCATGATGATCACAACAAAGTGGTACAACCGGGTTTAAATCACACTGATAACTATGATCAGCCAAGAACATATAGCTATCTATGCAATCATCAACTATAATATGTTCAACATGCTTTGAAAACTGATCATAAACTAGACATGCATCCTTGTCCATAGAAAAATATGCAAATGTTGAAGAATTCAATTCCAAATGTGAATCATACATACATCCTTGTTGTTGATCCAGATCTGATTCATACTCATTGTCTTCTTGTTGCAAATCTAAAATATATTGACAGTCCTCTTGCTCATATGCATGCATATTTTCAAAGCAAACCTGCTCTTGGATCCTCCTAGAAGCACGGATGTTCTCCTCAACTTCTTGGGCATCTTCAAATAAGCATGTTAAGGATGAAGACTTCCTTTCTAACAGGAGAAGGACAAGCTATGAATGTTGAGCCATAACATAGTATACCTGGCAACAGTCTTTGAAGGTCGGATTTTCACTGGCATGCTATGATGAACACTGTAAAACCTCTTGTTGAAGACAACCAAGGCTTCCTCTTCCCCTCTCCTCAAAGCATTAAAATCATACAAGTATTGATAAAGGGACTTGTTCTCACCCCAACACTTCAAAAATGCATTGCATAGCTCAATCCAAGAACCAACGGAATCGGCTCCCAAACTTTTAAACCACACAACAACATCTCCAAACAAGGATTTGGAGAACAACCTCATTGTAACATCATCATGAATTATCTCAAATTGATCAACACAGTTCTCAAAGGCCTCCAAATGCCTCTCAGTTGTAACATGATCTTCTCCAGAGAACCGAGGAAGATACTCAAGGAAATCAAGAGGATAAGGATGAAGGTGATATGGCAGCCTTAAGGGTTTAAACATCTTGTCTCTGATTCTAGTTTGAAAACTAGTGGGTTGGATATGAGTTTTAACAAGCTTGTGGAAAGGTTCAACAACAACAATAGAAGGTGATGAGATTTGTGAAGGCTTTGAATCAATTTCAACCTCCCCAAGGTTACAAGGGTGATCAAATTCAGGAGGAATTTGAATACAAAGATCATCCTTATGAATAGGTGGAGGTGAGGATACAAGATCAATATCTACAACACAGGCAGAAGGCAAGTATTCTTCTTCCAAGGATGTATATATAAAGGAAGGTTGATGATCATCCGAATAAACAAAGCACAAGATGATTCTCTTTATATGTAAAGGAAAAGATAAGAAAGAGTTGATAAAGAAGAACAAGAGTTCATGTAGAAAACTAATGAAATGATACCTCGTTTTACACTTCTACCCCTTCATATTTCTTTCAACGGGATCCTCCCTAGTGGAGTCGCCAGGTAGATAATACAGTCAGATTTTTTGTGTTCCTCTCTTGCCTTCCATCAGGAGCTGGATCTATGTCGTTCTTCTGAGGGAGCTCTTCAATTTGCTCAAATCCATCCCCTGCAATGGCGCCAAAAATGTTAGCATTGAGAATCACACTTAGACTGTTGTAAGTGTAAGCCTAGTACCCATTAGAATGTTTAGAGTTGGATGAGTGATTATATTTAAAAAAAAAAGGGATCAAACTGATAAGGTTCAAAACCTGATCTAATGCACAAAATTCCAGGAAAAAAGGCTATCATAATCTCCAACCAACACATATTTGAAATATGAATAGAAGAAAATGCAGGAAAACATCAATATGAACAGTCAATTTCACATCAGGCTTGATTGACACATTCATATGGCTGAAATTTCATTAATTAGAATCCTCCTAATCAAAAAATAAAGATTTGCTCCAAGAAGAGATGCTTCGCAAAATACACAGTAAATCATCCACTGCATAACTCTGTTAACAAAGATGTTGATAAATCCTTTATCAATCAAGATTCCATTATAGCAAGAATACAAAGAGAGGAGCACAAGCCGATCTTTGACTACACAAGAATCCTCCATCCAGATATGCAAAGTTTGGGAATTTACAAAATAGTAACAGAGTTTTTCCTATCACTCCAACCCTCCTCCAAGAGCTCTCTCCTTCATTAAATAGAAAATAACATCCAAGAATCCTTGGGAGGTCGAATCCCATCTCCTCCATTGGATTATAATCCTTGGAGATAGGTGGCAACAATCAAAGAGACAAAAATCCAACAAACTGATCATTTTCAGGAATTTGTTGGAAGTCATTAATAAATGTTTCCACGTCATTGCATAAGGCCTTTGATGGAGCTAAAACTTAGGTGCATGTGTCCCTTGACATCTAAATGATCCTTGAGAATCCATTCGAATCCTCCTTGACAGGTGGCAACCTTTCAACAAGGCGAATATCAAAACCGTGACCGCTACAGGAAATTAGGTAGCATCGTTGTAAAACAGTTGGTAGGGCCACTTCTATGTTTGTTATCTCTCGAACCATAACACATTTTGAAAAACTGAGAGAGGTTTTTGTTATTTGGAATGTTATGAACAAAAACCTCCTCCAGTTTTCAAAAATACCCTTTCAATTGTTCAAAATCCAAGTTTTAAGTTAGCCACTCAAAATTGGCAGAAGCGTCCAAAAATAATTCTGCATAATTCGGTTTCTGCCAGAATTTAGGTAGCAAATTTCAGTGGCGCTGACCTGTGTGTTTGTGTGCGATTGGGTAGAGTAAATCCGTGGGTGATTTTGATGTTTGGAACCTTGTGAGATTGTCGTCAATGCTTGTGTCTTTGGCTAGTGTTGTCTTGAGATGTCGATTAATGCTTGAACTTGGAGATTGGGCATAACCCAATATAAATTTAATGTCCCCCCATTATATTCATTTGCCAAAATGAAAAATGAAGGACTTATGGAAAGATAATGCATAAACCGATCTTGTGCTAATAGTTTCAGTGATATGTGGAACTCCACATGGTTCCTCACAGTTAGGGAGATGTGTCCTTGTGAAGTTAAAAGCCCCAAAGAATGGTCAAGAAGCCCTAGTTGGTTACAAGTCAATGAATGAAAGGGTAAAGTGGTTGCAACAAGAAATCTATAGAAGCTCTAAATTAAAGAGAGGAGTTACCTAGCACAACTATATAAGAACCTCAAGGAGTCATTCATAAGGACACTTACACACTTACATTTAATATCTATCTTGTGAATGTTATGGTCTAGTATTGTGATGTTTTGGCTAGTTTGCGATGGAGAATTATGAGGTAGCGAAGCGAGAGAAGTGGGAGATTCTTGGGATTGCAGAGCAGAGCAGGAAAAACAGAGGAACCCCTAATTCAGGTCATCCTTGCAGGTCAGTCCATACTTGTCTAGAAAGGCCCTCATGGGTTGTCCTATATATTTCAAGCGACGCATCCTCGCGGGTCAACCAGTTTTTGTCTAGTGAGGCACTTGCAGAATTGAGAAAGAATGTTGGTACCTGGTGTTAAAAATAATTAAAAAGTACCTAAGCAAGTGTTTCTCATCACCTAGGCTCCTAGGGGGTGGGAAAATGCTTAATGTGGACCGTAGTCATTTAATTCATGGGGTATGAATTAAAAGTGACTTTTTTAACTTAGGGAAAGTGGGTGAGTTAATCTCCACCATTCATCTTGTCTAATCTCAACCCTTGCATCGGATGAATTTTCACCTTCCCTCAATGAGTCGATTAGGGTAAGGAGGTGCACCACTATTCTCATTTTTTCTTCATGTGATTTGAAGAGAGAAAGAGAGTGTCGATCTAGAGAAGGAGAGAAAGTTGTTGGTAAGGGCACGAATACCTGGGAAATATTACATCACATAGATCAAGGAGAAGGTACAACAGAATCTGGGTCGTACTGTACGGATTTAAAGAGACCATGCTATTGTTTTCTGACACAGTTTTCGAGGAGAAGGAACAACATTTATTTTTGAAGTGTTGGCACACATTTCAAGGTAGTATTTCTATACTTTATGTATCAGAACTGAAGTTGAATGTTCTGGTACGAATTCCAAGGATTTCGTACAGCCATTTGCACATAAATCGAGGAGCAGGCCTGTAGCTTTTGTTCAGGAAATTCTTGCATGAATTTCAAGAAGCATTGCTCATATTTTGAGGAAGAGTTGATGTCTCGATTGTGAGATAAGTTGGAATTTATTTTTTCTGAAGATGATTGTTGTAAAATATTCTTTCTCAAATCTCTGAAATAATAAAAGGCTCCTCTCTCACTAGTTTTCCCCTTGTGGGTTTTTCCAGGGTCAAAGTTAGACCAAAATCTATGTGCATAAATTTATGAGTTATTGTGTTGTTGATTAGTATTATTTATTTCTGCATTTATTGTTGTTCAGAATCCTCATGTTTCAGTTCTGAGATTTGTTTGTGTGTTGAGAAATTGTTGTTGTTATAAAACTTGGTTTTTGTGCATTAAAATATGATTAGTCTCAGTGAGACTTGAAACTGGGTGGGGTTTGAAAATTTTACATGGTATCAAAGTTGAGTTAAAGAAGAATCCAGAATTAAATCAGCCATACAGAGAGCAGGAGAAAATTTACTTCACTGGCTAGAATTTTGGGATAAAAAATTCAGCTAAGAAGGGTCAATGGCTACAAGTTTAAGATTTGAGGAAAAACTTGATGGGGCAATGAATTTTGGTGCTTGGAAGGAGAGAATGATTTTGCTTCTATAGGAGAGTGAGTTGTGGGACATTGTTCAGAACTCTATAGCAAACCCAATAACAGTGCCTACAGATGCTACACTTCTGGACGCCTATACCAAGAAGAGCATCAAGGCTAAAAGGAACGTCCTTGATGCCATCAAGGACTATTTGATTCTGCATGCGACAGGGAAGACAAATGCCTATGATATGTGGGAGTCCTGGATGAAGTTGTATCAAAGTACAAACTGAACAAAATTAGAACAACCAAGGCTGAAAATGTGGTCATACATCTTACCAGGTTGACACAGGTGAGAGATGAACTTGGTGTTGTTGGGGAGGCCATTGTTGATAGTGAACTTGTGAGGACTGCATTGAATGGGGTGACCAAACAACGGGTTGTCTTTGTTGAGGGCATTGCGGAAAGGGAGAATATTCCCAAGTGGGTCCGTCTTTGGGATGACTTTGTTAAGGAGGAAACCCAGAGAGGGTATGTGCATGGAAATTCATCCACTGGTAATGATGAGGAGAAGGTGGCTCTTGTTGTTAACAACAACAAGAAGTTCAAAAGGGGTTCCAAGCGAGGGAACAAACCAAAGGGTGAAGGCAAGAAGGGCATGAGAAAATTCAAGTGCTTTGCATGTCAAAATTTTGGGCACTGTGCGACAAAATGTCATAATAATAAGAAGAAGAGAGAATAGCTTCAACAGAGGTGGAGGAGCTTTCCACCAAGTTCAAGAAGGAGTTTTCTTTAGTGGTGTGTCTTTCCACTAGAGCCACACATTCCAGTGTTCGGTATATTGATAGTGGTACCTCCCGCCATATGACAGGTGCTCGTGAGCATCTGACAGATTTTACACAGATTGGTGATCTTGAGGTAGTGCTTGGAAATGATCGAGTCATTAAGGCAATTAGTAGTGGGACAATATCATTTCAGAGGGAGTCTCAACCTCCCATGTTGTTGAGAGATATCTTATATCTTCTTGGTTTGAAGAAGAACTTGATTTCAATTTCTACTATTGAGGAGAGGGGATATGAGGTATTGTTCTATGATGGACGGGTGCTCCAATTTCCCAAGGGATCCAGTATCACTTTGGCCAAAGTGATTGGGACTCGACATGAGAAGTTGTACAAGCTCATGTATCAACCAGCTAGTGCATTGTATCATACTACCAGCAACAACGATCTTTGTGAGCTATGGCATAGGAGGATGGCCCATTTGCATCCTGTGGCTCTGAGGATACTGAGGGAGATTGTGACTGGAGTGATAGAGTTCATGTATAGAGCACCAGAAGTTGTGCAAGCGGTGTGCTTTGGGAAACTACACCAAGATTGTTTTCCAAGAAGTGACAACAGAGAAGCAGATATACTTGATCTGATTCATTCGGATGTATGTGATCCTAAGTTTTCTGCATCTTTGAGTGGTTGTTTGTATTATTTCATATTCATTGATGACTTCTCTCGGAAGTCTTGGATTTTCTTCATGAAGACCAAAGGACAGGTCTTCAATCGGTTCCAAGAGTTCAAATCTCTTGTGGAGAACCAGACTGGGAGGAAAATTAGAGTACCAAGGACAGATGATGGGGGTGAGTATACCTCCAAGGAGTTTAATGACTTATGTGCATGAGAGGGCATCAAGAGGGATTTTACTACTCCTTACAACCCACAGTGGAATTGGGTTGATGAGAGGAAGAATAGGTCCATAGTTGGGGTTGCGAGAGCCATGTTGCATGATCAGGGGTTGCCACTCTTTCTTTGGGATGAGGCATGTTACATTGTAGTTTATCTGTAGAACATGAGTCCACATAGAGCATTGGGGGATAAGACTCCAAAGGAGGTTTTCTCTAGGAAGAAGCCTAAGTTTGGGCACTTTAGGATTTTTGGGTGCCTTACATATTCACGTGTCCCTTCTGAGAAGAGGACAAAGCTAGAGCCCACAACAGAAAAGGGAATTTTTGTTGGGTATAGAGAGACTTCAAAGGCTTTCCACATATACGTCCCTTCCTTGAGGAAGACAGTTGTGTGAAGGGATGTGAGATTTGAGGAGGATAGAGAAGGGTGAGCATTCAGCGCCTCAGATTCAGATGAGCCCACAACAGACTTCAGTGACACAGAGTTCGAGACCACCAGTTTCGGTGACGACTAGTCCACAGGTCACAAGGCCACATATGTCAGGATCACATGTTATTGGTCCTAAGATTTAACGATCTTATGCTCATGATTCTACTTCAAGTTCACAGTCTTCAGGTGTTGGTTGTGGAGCCTGATTATCTTCATGATTCAAAGGTTTTTTTTTTCAGCAGTGTATATACCCCATGAAGACTTTACACCCAGGAAGATTGTACACCCCTCCACGCAAGGGAGTTGTAGGGGGGGCTTGCCCCCCCCTGTGGGATCCAGGGTCCAATCCCCCCAGTTGGTGGATTCGGAGGCAAGTGAGCCCCTAACAGGGGTTTGGGGGCGACGCCCCGAAAGGAAAAATAGCCTTGTAAATGTATATTGTAATTTCATAGTAAATCTGGACTGTTCATTATAAGGTCGCAGATCTGACGGTAGAAGTTATGTTAGGGTTTTTTTCCCTAGAAGGAAACCCTCTTTTATTAGAGAAATGTATTGTGGCTATGTATTATTGTGGCTATGTATTATTGTGAATATTGTCATCTAAGAGAGGAGATTGCGAGAGAAAGAAGAGGGAGTTACATCGGGTGTGTTGAAGGTTGTATCCCTTCATTTGTTGGATATTAAAAAGGAAGCACCCGACAATTTCTCTGGTTGATGTAGCCCACACTAGGTGAACCACGTATATCTGTGTCTCTATTCTGTTGTGTATCTTTTGTGTTTTATTTCCACATTTGTTTTTATTTTATTGCTCTGCGATCTTGTTTTTCTAACAATTGGTATCAAAGCGAAAGGTAACTCGCAGGAAAAGAGGGTTCCTAGTTCGAGTGGGAGCAATGGCGAAAGATGGAAAGTTTAGGGTCGAGAAATTTAAAGGCCAAAACTACCAGTTATGGAAGATGAAGATGGAAGATTATTTATATAAGAAGGATCTATTCCTACCATTGGGTGGAATAGAAAATAAGTCGACGGCCATGAAGGACGAAGAATGGGAGGTTCATGACAGATAGGCACTAGGAATGATATAGCTAAGCCTGATAGCATTGATGGCTTTCAATATTTCAAAAGAAAAGACAAAAAAGGAGTTGATGGATGCATTGGCTAAACTGTATGAAAAACCCTCAACGTCCAATAAGGTATTTCTAATGAAGAGATTATTTAATATGAAGATGTCAAAAGGTGGGTATGTTGCAGATCATTTAAATGAATTTAATACAGTTATTAATCAGCTAAGTTCTATAAAAGTGGACTTTGATGATGAGGTCAGGGCTCTTCTAATCTTGTGTTCATTGTGAGAGAGTTGGACCGACTTGGTCATGGTTGTAAGTAACTATGTCTCTGGTTCAAACACTTTAAAATTTGATGATGTTGTTGGTGTTATCCTTAGTGAGGAAATGCGACGGAAAAGCACAGGTGAGACATCGGGTAATGCGTTAAACATGGAGAACATGGGAAGACAAAAGGATAGAGGATAGGGCTCAGGGAATCGCAGGAATTCTAGGAAGGGCAGATCTAAATCCAGACTAGGAAAGATAGAGTGTTGGAATTGTGGGAAGAAAGGACGTCTCAAGAAAGACTTTAGAGCTCCAAAGAAACAAAGAGATGGACATCAGGAGGAAAATCAAGAAGCAAATGTAATAGGTGATGTGTTACAAGTTGCTTTGATTCTTTCTGCAGATAAAATTTCTGAGTCTTGGGTAGTAGATTTAGGGGCTTCATTTCATGCCACACCCCATAGGAAACATTTTCTATATTATGTTCAAGGTGATTTTGGACATGTTCATTTGGGTGATGATGCACCATGCAAAATTGTTGGAATGGGATAGGTAAAAATAAAGCAAAGGAATGGATACCAATGGTTGTTGAAAGAGGTAAGACATGTTCAAGATCTAAGGAAAAATCTAATTTCAACAGGGCAATTGGAAAGTGAAGGTTGTATATCCATATTTACAAATACGGTGTGGAAGGTCACCAAAGGATCACTAGTGATAGCAAAAGGAGAGAAGGTAGGTACATTGTATTTATGTACTAGTAATACTAACTCTTCTATCCCTTTAGCTTCTACAGGAGTGGATACAACATTGTGGCATCATAGGCTTGGACACATGAGTGAGAAGGGAATGCAGATACCTCACAAAAGAAATTTGTTGCCAGATCTTAAACAAATTAATTTGGATTTTTATGAGCATTGTGTTTATGGAAAACAAAAGAGAGTCAGATTTCTCAAAGTCGGAAAATAAAAGAAAAGTGAAAGGTTAGAGCTTGTGCATATAGATGTATGGGGACCAACTCAGGTATCATCTCTTGGTGGCTCTCGTTATTATGTTACTTGTACTGATGATGCAACTAGAAAAAATTGGGTTTATTGCATTTGACAAAAATCTAATGTTTTTGATACTTTTAAGAAATGGAAATATTTGGTTGAGAATGAGACGGGAAAAAGGTTGAAGTGACTCGGATCAGAGAATGGAGGTGAATATTGTAGCAAGGAGTTTGATAATTACAGTTCATACCATGGGATTCATAGAGAGAAGACAGTTCCAGGAACACCACAAGAAAATGGTGTGTTAAAAAGGATGAACAGGACAATCATGGAGCGTGCAAGGAGTATGAGATTGCATGCTAGTTTTCCCTTACAGTTATGGGAAGATATTGTAGATATTATTGTTTACTTAATAAACAGAGGACCTTAAAACTCTTTGGATGGTGGAATTTCAGAAGAGGCATGGACAAGTAAAAAGACAAACTATTATTTTTTGAAGACTTTTGGTTGTGAAGCATTTGTCCATAGTGATAAAGAAATTAGAACAAAGCTTGAGGAAAAACCCAATAAGTGTACCTTTTATTGGATACGGTGTTAATGATTTTGGTTATCTCTTATGGGATTATGAAAATCACAAAATCATTAGAAGTAGAGATGACATATTAAATGAGAAGGTCATGTACAAAGATCAATTGCAGGGAAAGAAACAGGGAAAAGAAAAACCAGAATACACAGTGCTCGATGAGATCACTCAAAAAGAAATTCCAAAGGTACCAGAAAAAAAAATGTACAACAACAAGAGAAACAGGTACCTCAAACTCCTTCAAGTGTTGTTAGAAGATATACCAGATTAAGTAGACCCCCTGAACGATACTCTCCTTCATTGTATTATTTATTGTTAATTGATTCTGGTGAACCAGAATGTTATGAAAAGGCAATGCAGGTAGACACTAAAAAGAAATGGGAGCAAAGCATGAAAGAGGAAATGGATTCCCTGGAAAATAACCAACTTTCTATTTCTGTGAACATTGCATATATAGTAAATAAAATATGGTAAGATTCTCATCTAGTGCTAGAAGAGCAAAGAGAATCTTAGAGTTTGTACAAAGTGACGTGTTTGGACGTGTGCCCGTTCCATCATTAGGTAAATCTGTGTACTATGTTTCATTCATAGATGATTTCTAGAGGAACACATGGATTTATTTCCTTAGAAAGAAATCATACATCTTTGGTAAATTTAAAGAGTTTAAGGTTGTTGTGGAGATTTAAACAGAGAAGCAAATAAAGGTGTCGAGGAGAAATAATGGTGGAGAGTTATGTGGAAATGATTTTGAGAAATATTGTAAGAAGTGAGGTATATCTAGGCAGAAGACTACTCCATACACACCTCATCGTAATAGGGTTGCAGAAAGGATGAATAGGACGTTGATGGGAAAAGAAAGGAGCATGCTCAATAGTGTTGGGTTAGGATAGGAATTTTGGGCAAAGGGAGTGGATATTACATGTTACCTTGTAAATCAATCACCCTCATCGATGTTGGTTGAAAAAACTACCCATGAGGCGTGGACTACTAAAAGACGCTCTCTTAAACATCTTAGAGTTTTTGGTTGTGAAGCTTATGTACATATTCCAAAGGAAAATAGGAGTAAGTTGGATGATAAAGCTTAAAACTGTATCTTTATTGGTTATAAAGATGGTATATGTAACACCTTGTTCCCCCCCATAAGTGTAATTATGCTTAATAATTCATATGATTATGTTTACGAAACTTGTAATCGTGTTTTGATTAATAAAATAAACCAAATCGTTGACTGAGAGGGAACAACCTTGAATGTATTGGCCATGGTACACAAGTGGGAATTGATGAAGCAGGGATTGATTAAGTGGTTGGGTGAAGTGGAACTGAGATGTTTTTATGAAGAAAATAAGAAGCTTGTTTAACAAGCTAATTTATGCTTTCTAGGCATGAACTTACACCTTCTAGCGTACCCAATCTAAATGAAGCCACATGACCAATTATGGAAGGTCAGGGAAGTGGTTTAAGCAGTGAATGGTTGTTAACAGATTGGTCTCTTGAGGGAGGAAAGGGCAATCGAATGACCTGACAATGGGACACCACCGATTTTCCCCTTCGGGATGGGAACTGTAAACTACAACTTACATCTGCAGGAAGCCACAAGAATTCCGAGGGGATTGGTCGAGAAAGAGACCAAAGGTGGAAAACACCACCAGAGACAACACACTAGACACAAAAGAAACAAACCACCAAGAGACAACAGATGAGAAGAGAAACATGCACAGTAAGGAACAGTCGAGACTTACTTGGGTAGCCTTTCTCAAAGAAAAAACTGAAGCATTTGAGAAGTTTAAGATATTTAAGGCTTTAACTGAGACCCAAATAGGGAAGAGGTTAAAGGAAGTAAGATCAG
>JZKD02S1676509.1:105590-125033 GCA_000966675.3 Picea glauca
CATTAATTTAATAATTAATTAACTAATGACTCACTTACTAATTAATCATTCATTAACCCTTAATCAAGAGTTAATCATACTTAAGCTAATCATAGTAAAAAAATAATTAATTAACAACATATAATTAATTAAGGTTATATAATAATTAACTATAATTAGCTAATGTTTAGGATTATATATGAAATTATTCATATTAATAAAAAAAAAGGTCATTACAATTTTGCAATGGCCCTCACAAAGAGTTAACCTGTGGATTGTTCTTAAAAGCTAAACATGAATATCACACTAATCCTCATCTCTTCTTGACTAGTCAAGAAGACAATCATACTCCTCGTAGTGCTTTATCCTCAGAAGTATGTGATGATTCTTACCTTGATCAACCTACCCACCTTACTTCCGATGAAACCTTGTACGACGCCTTCCCTTTCAATGATGACCTTTTTGAAACATATCCTACTCAAGATCGACCTGTATCCAATGAAATAATCTCCATGGATGGATCTTGTGGGGAGGCTTGTCTTGAGTCACATAGCACTATCCATGTTATTTCTCATTATCATTCTGAAGAAAATGATAGAAGGGATTCAGAGGATGATATAAATTCAAGTGATGAGTTTCCTTATGAAATGTCCTTAGAACGTTCTTACTTAAAGTTGAATGAAGACTTTGAGTTTGGAGATTATTATGGTCACACCATGACAATCAATGATCAATTATTTCCTAATAATATCATTTATGAAACTAATAAGAAATTCCAATCTCAAAATCATGGTTTATCTCAAGATTCTTATTCATATAATGGTAAGATTGACTATGACCTCTTTCATCCCATCTATGATAGATGTTTGTTTAATAATAATACTAATGAAAGTTCAAGCCAAGTTGATAAGGATCCTTTTGATTCTATTGACTCTTCCGATGAATCCATCTATGAGGATTTTCATGAAGTTGATCAAGATCTTAATCTTGAAAGGACTTACCAAAACCCACTTTTTCAGTTAGAAGAGGAAGAAGGATTCAATGTTTATAGACAAACTCCTCTCGCATGCATAATTTCCTTTGATAAAGACAATGAGTTCGAGGAGTTTCTTGCTTATTCCAATCCTTTATACTCTTCCTCGGAGCATGGTGATTCTTTTCCTGATCAGGAGATTGCAAGTAATGACATTCACATGATTAAAGAGATCAATAAATCTATCTTTGACATGAAAGTTTTGAGTATCCAACCTAATGTATTTAATTCCATGATTATGTACAAAGAGCATCTGGTTGGTTGGCAGGTCTTGCAGGACCATGATCATTTCTTTTGGGTTCTAACAAGGCCTTTTCCCTCATCATATAATAATTTTGGTTGGAAGGTTGGTGAATATCCTTCACAGAAGGTCTTCCAAATCGTTAATCTTTCAGGGAAACTGGATGATTTGTTCCTCTATATCAAGTATCACCCGACTTGATTGTTAAATAGTCTTTTCCCTTCTTTGTATATAAATAAAGTTTAAAACTTAAATAAAAAACAGGTCGATTTGTTTTGGTTACATTTAGTTTCGTTTTTCTCCACTTTTCTTTTCCTTCCATTGCATGTACATATTTCTTTATGCTTGTATATATGGTTTTACCTTTTGCTTGCTTAGTTGTTAACTTTCCTTTTTTTCTATTTTATATATGCATCTGTTGACTTTATTTCAATTTACAATCTCCTTTCAGTCTCTATTTCTGCTTATATGGACTGAATCGCGCTGGGTCAATCATGCTAGTAGACAAGACCATAATCTTTGCATGATATGTCGATCAGTTATGAAAAAAAAAAATCAGTAAGGCTAATGATTTTCAAAGTCCGCAATGCTACTCATGTAGCACTTGCCTTTGACTACAGTCCTTTGTTGATACTGGCGGACCATGACTCTTTCTCTCTTCTTCTTTCCCTTTCTGCCCTCCATACTCTATATAACAAGAGTACATCAGAATTTTTCATAGAGTTACTTTATAATTTGACGAGAGATTCTAGATTCCAGCCAATAATATATTGACTGCCCTGTGGAGTCTCCAGATGTTGACACTCAAAAGAGTCAGCAGACCTTGCCTGCAAAGAAGTTGTAAGGCATCACTAAAAGTTTTTATTATTTACAAATAAAGTAGCCTATTAGCTGGGATCCTTTAGGATAAGAGAATAATTTTCAAAACCTCCTAATGATCACATCATACACATATGCACACAAGAATAGGTGTCATTCCTCTTTTAATGGGTGCATGTCTTCTTTCAAATATTTTATAACTGCTACAGATTCTGGTTGGATATACAAGTCTTCATAGTACATGACTCGTAACTGCAGTTGGTATGGTTAGTATCTGCTACACATTCTGGTTGGATATATAAGTCTTCATAGTACATGGCTCATAACTGCAGGTGGTATGGTTAGTATAAGAAAGGAAAAAAGAGGATGATTATATGCATTTGTCATGCACATTATTTTAAAACGTTTGATGCCAACTCTCATATATATTGATATTGTGCCTTACCTGTGATTATGTGGATGTAAACCAACATTGATAAAAGAGATTATGTTCACAAATCGTACACATGCTTTCCGGTTCCAAACACAAGGTCATTTTGGTTGTCGTGATTCATGTAGGTCTTTTATTGATATAATACTTGCAAAATAATCAGTTGCATACATTACACTCACATAGTTTAATACTAAATGCAAGTGGTAGCATGGCTAGATATACATTGAGTTCAAAAGGGTTGGCTATTTGCACGACACCAAGCAACAAACCTTTCATATGTATACGCACCTACACTATGTTTGTGGTAATGTCATATATGTTTTTACTCAGGGTGGTTGGCAATGTTGTGATGGAACATTGGCACGTGATCTTGGTTGATGTGGTGGTTACCTGGCATCGTTGGATTGTTGTAAAGAGTGATGTGGAAACCATAAGCTTTTATGGCGTATGATTTGGAGGATTGTCGCCCAAGCTCGAAGGTGATGTGCAGTTAATGCAACTGCCTTTAAGAATTTCTCGGAGTTTACACACATGACCATTGTTGTGAATGCTCATTTGAATTTTGGTCTGGTGAACTAAGGGTTTGGCGCTCCGAGGGTAAGCCTGGAAGTTGTGCAACCACTCCCAACCATTCTTCTTGCTATTTAGCGCACACATAGACATGTATGAATGTTTGGCTCATTTCCCGTCTACTGATTATTCCTTTGCGAAAATAATTTTGGTTTTGGCTTTGCCTGATTGATTGCATGATTGTTTGCGAATTCAAGTTCAAAATCTGCTCATTGTTTTGGAAAAAGGCTAGTGATGAAAGAGAAATATTGTTGTTACTCCTACATGCCTGTGAACAATTGCAAAAGTTGTGGTGTTTCATTTTGGTTTAATAAAAAATGTTTAGCTTCAGTATCGAAGGGTATTCTCCAAAGATAGTGACACAATGATTTCATTAAGATTTTGACAAGTTTTTGTTGAGTTAGATTTGTTTTCTCCATGTGATGGTATCTAAGTTTGGAAGTATTTACTAAGTGCTATTGTATTTGATCGTAGTTCGAACTCAGAGCATTTGTATAGAGTATTATGAGTGCAGTTTCAAACCTGGGTTAAAAAAATTTAATGAATCAGTAGCGTCTTGGGTTTATTTTTTCCATTGTCAATAACACGACTTAATAATTGAAGAGTAACCTTCTTATCGTGGGCTTGAGAAATTTTGTTTGGATGTCAGCGATCCTTGTTTGAAAGTCCGTCATTTTGCAAAATGGTTGAAGGTTTTTCTCTATGATGATATGAAAGGTCGAAGTGTTCCAGCGAACTGAACTTGAAAAACAATCATCACTTTCCAAAATCTTGTATCTCTGAATGCACCAGAAATCACTAAAAACAACTTATGCAAAGTCAAATATAAGCATTGAGGGGTTTTTGTTTTACATTAGAAAGCAAAATATTTCCTTATTTCGAGAGTTCTTGACAAGATTTTTGTTATGTTGATTGGTCAGTATTTTGAGAAGGATTGATTGAAACCCTAGTCGAGAATAATTCTTACTATCACAGAGACCTCTATTGGGCTCAAAACCCTACTCGACCCTTGAGGAAAGTTGGTTCATTCTTTCACTAATCATGGTCAATGTTAATTCAAGTGACTAATTTTGTTGTGAAAGAACTAGAGTGTTGGTGACAATATGGATTACTTTGAAAAACATGAGCTTATATTCAATTTAAAGGAACTGCCACGTTTTATATGGGAAAGTCTCGAAGTTTATATAGTTGGAAAGGTTGAATATATTCTCCATGTTTTGATATTTTATGATCGTAAAAGTTATTGATTCTGATTCACTCCATGTATATTCTCATCATGTATATTATTTGAGAATAGCCTCGCTATAAAAGGAAAAGGTCATAATTGAAGCAAGGCCTAGTATAGTTCAACAATGATGGTTTTTATCATGTTGATTGATATGGTTTGTAATTGGTAGCACTTCCATTATTCTTTTCCCATCATCAATTCCACCTTAGGCTCATTACAAACCCACTCCATTCTCCCAATTTCATGGTTTAGTCCAGTGCTCTAATTGCAAATTAGTTGTAAACAAACAAAATCAAATTGAGTAATTCACATACCTACAGGATGCATATTGTTAGATGATACATAAAGTTATGATGGGACAATGAATTCGAACTAAGGAATAAAAGATGTAATTGACACCACACTTGATTATGCATAAGAATGGTGTTTATGTTCTGGAATGTTTGCAACAATGATTCATTTTGAGTACGCAACCTTGCATGTGTTGAGCATGATTTAAATAGAACTAATTATGGAACAAAACAATCCATTATTCTTTCCTTGTCATAATTTGCACTTTATGCTCATTAAAAATCCCTCCATGTATCCCGATATCATTTAAAACTCCATGTTCAAAGTGGTCATTAGTTCTGAAAGGAATTTGATGTTGACTATGGATGGTTGCTTGCATTATGTGTGTTGATTTGAAGAGTCAAATGTCTTAATTATTTTGTATGCAAAATGATTAGATGAGTAATTGGCCACTTGTTTTGTATTATAATTCATGTGTTGTGTTAGGATGAGCTTCTTCAGCAAGTGTAGCCATAGAAGTACAAGCAGAAAGCAGCAGGAAAAGGAAGGTAGCCTCCCACAGTGAATCTGGTTTTGATCTATTTTTATGATGCTACTATTTGTTGATTTTGGATAGCTTGGTTCATTATTCTGATATTTTGGACAGTAGCATGATTTTGGTTAGTTAGGACAACAAACATGTTTATTTTATGGAAATATTTTTGGAGTTACGGGTTGTTATTGGTTCTTTGTGTTGATTTGTACATAGATGGGGTGGCATGCATATTTAAAATAAATTAAATGGAGGCACAGAGAGGTTTAATTTGAAAATTAGATTGAAAGGAAATTAGGGGATCCCACCTAGTAGTTCTTTCACCCTTTATCATATTTATTATTATATTTACTTATAAACTAATTGTCCCTAAATAACTAAAGTTGTTTAACATGACTAAAGAGTAGTTGAAAACTTCCTCAACTACTTTGAAGGATAAAAGGAAAAGCAGAGCAAGGGACAAGAGGGGGAGAGATAACAAGGATTTTTTCTGATAAAGATTTGGTTTTGAGTTGTGAGATTCATCTTTTCATTTCATTTCTAAGTTTAATAGTCTTACCTTCTCGTTGATGGTAGGGTCAAGCTGAAGGTGGCAAGGCTTAGGACTAAGGAGCATCCATAATGGGCATGTTCGGAAGGTTGATTATTTGCTTTGATAGTTTGCGTATTCTTCTTTAATCTTGAATTCGTGTTTCATCTCTAACTAAGGATATTGTGCATAGTCAAGCATGGTGCTTTCTGGCATGCTTGAACCAACATTATAAGTCTTGGTCTTTTCTTGTTCCAGTATCTTAGTGTGACGACAAATACCACCTAAGAATTCTAAGTGTAGACCAATCGGTCCATATTTTCGTAGAAATATGAAGAGAACGTAATGGTCGTGACTTTGAAATGATATTAATAAAAGTCCGTTTCAGATTTGGTCTCACATTTTGGGTTTTTGCATTATATTTTCATATATGTTACGTGTTTATCTATTCATCTTTTACTGATACATACAAACAACTTTCAAGTTTTTTTTTAGCTGCAAATACATATGAAAATTAGCACCAGCCTCAAGTACCTATTGCTTGAAGGATTTGGTTGATCTTTTTGACAAGGCTATAAACCTAGGGTTACAATCCCGCCTATCTTGCCTTAGCCTAGCAAGATTAAAAAATGTTGTGAAAGGGATTTCCATCCCTTTTCATCAACACATTGTTTGTCGGAGGATGTCAAATAGAGGTTAAGAAGTGTGAATGGGAGCGATGTTGATGTTAGTGGTAACATCGGACAGGTATTTCCACACAAGTCTATGTGTCTAGACGTGTGGAAATCATCTGAAGCATTCTACTCTTGAATTTACTTTAATTAAAGGAATTATTAAAGTAAATTGCTTTTATTTAATTATGTAATTAGTTAATTGAGTTATTTAAGAAACATGCTAAAAGTACTTAGCATGTAATCTTAGCATGCAATCTAAATCTCAAGTGAGATTAGAAATAGATTGTAATTCACCATTTTAAAAGCAAGGCTAGGGTGAAGGAGAAGACACATTCACATAGAGATAACAAAGAAGGACCTTTGCTAGTGTGGAGTCTCCAAGGTCACACTTAGGGGTAGAGAAGGACCTTTGCTCGAGTGCTTGGATCACGAAGGACAGTTATTCAAGAGGACAAAGTATTACACTTGACATACACTTGAGAGATTCAAGGAGATATTGGATAGGAAAGGAGAAGGACTTCCATCTAGAGATCATGTTAAGGAGAAGAGAGAACGAAGGCTTACGTAAGTGGGTTTCAGTCTGAGGAATCCATAAGAGAGTGTCAGATCGTACATAACTTGTCGTACAATTTTTTTGTACAATACATGGTTCACAATGTAGACAGTCACGTATATATGCAATTCACAAGAAGGCAAATTGCATATGCCTTGAAAAGCGTGCTAGAACTGGTCATAGAACAGGTCAGACATTTTCAGGGTAGTCTACAGTTGTGTTTCTCTCAGTTGACCACTATCCATGTTACGTGAGTCTTGATTCTAGCATAATAAAATCATTCTTAGCATTGGTTTTCCCTCTGGGGTTTTTCCAGGGTTGTATACCCGAAAATTTTGGTTTCTTATGTGTTTGATTTGGTTTCCTTATTTATGCTTTCGTTGCATGTTTAGTTGATTACTCGGTTCTTCTTTAAGTAGATAAAGTGATATTTTTTTTTGCTAATTGTCGGGTGTTGAGTAGGAGAAAATTCAACATGGTATCAAAGCAGGTGCTTTGAAGGGATGCCAAATCTCAGATCCGTAGCATATTCATAACCAGCAAAAGGAAATCAAAGGACATATTTTTTAGGGAAACATTTGTACCAACGTAGAGCTAAGTTTTTGCAGGTATGAAGAGGCATACACGATTCACAAAAGAAACAGTTGCGTACATCCGCGATTTGCAATGTGTCGAATTGTATATATACGCGATTTGCAGTGTTGACAATCGTGTATAAGCTATACATGTTAACACAGGGGCAGTTTTCCAATACCAGGGTATTTCCAGGGTAGTTTATCAAGTCTTAGGGATGGAAGCAACATTGTTGAGAGTAGAAGACAGATTGGATGCAACATCCAACTTCATATCTTGGAAAGCAAGAGTGACTTTAGCATTGGAGTATGACCTTTGGGAGTTAGTGGATAAAGCATTTACTCCATCGATAGATCCAACAACTTTAGATTCTCACGACAAGAAGGAGATCAAAGTAGAAAGGTTCCTCCTAGATTTAGTGAAGGATCATCTAATCCCTCACCTAAACGCGAAGAAGACGACCAAAGAGATGTTTGATGCCCTGGTAAGTTTATTCCAGAGCAATAACATGAATAGGAAGATGGTCTTAAGGAATAAACATAGATCAGTTCATATGTCTAGATCAGATAATGTTACTAGCTATCTCATGAGGATCAAACAAGGACGTGATTAGCTTGTAGCCATAAGGGAGAAAAATGAGGAAACAGAGCTCATGAATGTGGCACTGAATGGTCTTCCCAAGTCACGGGAACCATTTGTCAAAGGATTTTGTGCTTGGGAAAATATCCCAAATTGACAAAGACTTTGGTATGATTGCATCCAAGAAGAGACTCGGGAGGAGTTGAAGAGTAGAAAGAACGGAGGTAGTGAAGAGAACTTGGTTCTTGTTAGTAAGAAAAGGAAGGATAAAGGAAAGAGTTCTAACAAGAAGGGTAACAATGATGGAGGATCATCACATCTAGGGAAGAAGAAGGACTTGGGTAAAATAAAGTGCTTCTCATGTCATAAGAATGGACATTATGCATCTCAATGTCTGGAGAAGAAGAAGGGTAATGGCAAGACGTAGACAACAACATCAAGAAAGACACAACTAGATGAGTTTTCAACGAAATTTGAGAAGGATTACTCAATGGTTTCTTGCCTTTCTACTAGCACAACAATGAGGAGTGCTTGGTTCTTGGACAATGGTGCATCTCGTCATATGACATAAGAAATGGATCTATTTAATAGTCTGACGGAGAGGGACCCGAAGGTTCATGTGGAGCTTGGTGATGATGCCAAGTATGCAGTAAAGGGAGAGGGAAAAGTTACATTCCAACTTGAGTCGGGAGGTTCTTTAGAGGCCCAAGATGTGCTTTATGTACCAGAATTGAAGAAGAACTTGCTCTCAGTTTCAATTTTGGAGGACATGGGTTTTGCAGTTATTTTTCAGACAGGGAAAGTACTCATATGTTCATAGGGAGCTAGCCCTGGCACAACAATTAGCATTGGTGTATGAGAGGGTAGGTTATACAGGTTGCAGGGCCAACTTATATGAGGATCCAAGGGGATCTTGGATCATGGATTGATGTCAGTGCCAAAGGAAGAGGAGTAGGAGGCTCCAAAGGGTGAACAATCGAAGGATGAGTAGAGTTCACACACGTCCAGTTTGGGGACTAAACCTTCAGATGGGAAGAGAGATTTAGCCCCTTCTAATCCTGTCAAGAGACCGATTTGGTACAAGATGTCATTGGTGGATGATCGAGAGCAAGAAGCTTATAGGAGTACATTGACGGAGAGCATACCTTCGACGAAGTTTTCAAACTTTGTGGCATTGATATGTAGTGGCATCGATTATGAGACTTCCAGTATTCAAGGAGCAACGAACCAGCAAGGTTGGAGGAATTCCAGTATGCAGGATGATATGTGTGACATTGTGCCAAAGTTGAAGGAAGAACTGGTTCCAGGTGGCTCTTCGGGAAATACCTTCCTTGCTAAGAGGGAGTGTTGATGTTAGTGGTAGCATCAAACATGTATTTCCGCACGTTTGTGTGTCTAGACATGTGGAAATCGTCCAAAGCATTCTACTCTTGAATTTACTTTAATTAAAGGAATTATTAAAGTAAATTGCTTTTATTTAATTATGTAATTAGTTAATTGAGTTATTTAAGAAACATGCTAAAAGTACTTAGCATGTAATATTAGCATGCAATCTAAATCTCGAGTGAGATTAGAAATGTATTGTAATTCATGATTATAAAAGCAAGGCTAGGGTGAAGGTGAAGACACGTTCACACATAAATAGAAAAGAAAGACCTTTGCGAGTGTGGAATCTCCAAGGTCACACTCAGGAGTAGAGAAGGACCTCTGCTCGAGTGCTTGGATCACGAAGGATGGTGATTCAAGAGGACCAAGTATTACACTCGACAAATTCAAGGAGATATTGGATAGGGAAGGAGAAGGACTTCCATCTAGAGATCAGGTCAAGGAGAAGAGAGAATTAATGCTTATGCAGGTGGGATTTAGTTTGAGGAAGCCACAAGAGAGTGTTGGATTGTACGAAACTTGTTGTACAAGTTTTCTATATGGATACACAATTCACAGTGTAGACAATTGCGTATATACACGATTCAGAAGAAGGTGAATTGAGTATGCCTCGAAAAGCATTCCAGAACTGGTCGTATAGTAGGTCATACCTTGCCAGGTTAGTCTGCAGTTCTATTTCTCTCAGTGGGTCATTATCCTTGTTATAGGAGCCCTGATTTTAGCATAATAAAATCATTCTCAGCACTAGTTTTCCCTCCGGGGTTTTTCCATGGATTTATACTCGAAAATTTTGGTGTTCTTATGTGTTTGATTTGGTTCCCTTATTTATGCTTTCACTGCATGTTTAGTTGATTACTCAGTTGTTCTTTTAGTAGATAAAGTGATTTTGTATTGAGATAATTGTTGGGTGTTGAGTAGGATAAATTTCAACAAGGGAGTGCCGACAACAACGAGATCTTAAGGTTGGATGATAATCGTTGATCGACACGTGAGCGAGATGAAATCTCAGTCATGGATCCTTGCGTGTCCCACATGTTCACCGTGAGAGAGGTCAAATACTTGGACGTTATTTGGTATGAAATTTGGGTGCATCGACACAATCAAAGCCGTTGAAGGTCAGAACCGAGAGTTTCTAGATTTGGGGAAGGTCTGATGGGTGGGTCGTTGTCAAAACATTCAATGTTGAATGTTTGGTGCTCCACGAGAGAAAAACACCAACGACGATGGAAGGCTTCGTGGAAGTCGGAACAATTGAGAGGTGAGTTATGGGTAGGTTCCACATCGATGCCATGTCGGTGCTACATCGGATGGCAAGAGTGATAGGATGACACGTGGCAATAAGGTGGATTTTGACCACGAGATCCTGGATACTTCAAGAGGTTGTAACTTTAGATTCAAAAATCTGCTTTGGACACAATTATAGTTGTTGGAAAGATCTCAACGAGTAGAATCCATCTATGGTCCTTAGGTTCAGTCTTGAGTTGAGTTGAGGTAGAGAAATATTAACATCCCACCATCCCAAGAGAGGGTTAGGTAGTCTAGTGTGTTACAAAGTGGTATCAGAGTTGAGTTCAAACTCTAGGCTAGAATGGGTCACTGAGACCACTTGAAACCTCTTAAGAAAAGTTTTTATGTTGTTTAACATGTATGTTTTAAACTGATAATGTAATTATTGATGATGATTGTTGTTTCATCACGTAGGACATACTGACAGACAACATAGGTGAATGATACGGTATAGTATGGATGACACCTCATATGTCAAAGATGAAGAGTTTGATGGTCCGAGGGATAGAGAAACCCCTCCGTATTTGATGGCCATTGTTAGAAGTGTGACGACAAACAATGAGAGACTCGTGAAAGCTCAAGTCGAACAGGAAGAATTGAATGTAGTGTTGTTGTAGAGCCTGTCGAAGTTTCAAAAACATTTGTAGTAGGGCCCAAGTAATGTAGAATTGCAATAGTCAAAGAGGTTGAAAACCCCTTTCGAATGCTAAGAAGAACAGATTGGATCACATCGACGTGGGAAAGAGTTTTTCTAGGAAAAGGTATCAGGATTCCAGTAAAGAAAGATCGAGTGGAAGTGTTTCCACGAAATCATCTAGTAGGAAGACTACTTCAATAGAGTAGTCTAGAAGTGGCACAAAATCGAGTTTTCCGAAAAAGAAAAAGAGGAATAATTCTCATAGTTCTTTGACTGAAGAATTCAAGAAGGTTAAGCCTCCTACCCTCGATAGAGAAATTAAGAAAGGAGAAGAAGTTGAGGCATGGTTGTTTGGTCTGAAGAAGTACTTTCAAGTACATAATTACTTTGAGAATATCAAGGAAAGGATTTCCATTTTTAATTTGAAAGGAGGAGCTTCCATTTGGTGGGAAGACCTCAAGGAAATCAAGGGATTGAAGGAAAGAAAACTGACTTGGAAATGATTTGAAAAATACTTATGAAAAGCATACCCATTGGAGAAGTATTATGATGACAAATTTAAGGAATTCCATGAGCATAAGTTGGGACAACTTACCATGGATGCATACGCTAAAAGGTGCATGGAGTTATTGAGGTATGTCCCTTACCTCAAGGATGAGAAAGAGAAAGTGCAACATTTTCTCAATGGATTGGCATAGTCCTACCAAGACAAGATTGAGTTTGATCAACCCAAGACAATGGAGGAAAATATTTGGAAGGCCAAGTGTTGTTATGATCAATCTAAGCATAAGAAAAAGCCTTCAAAATATTGGAAGAGGAAAGACAAGAGTGGATTCCCAAAGAAGGGATTCAAGTCATTCCCCTACAAGAATTCCATGAAAGGTACACAGTTGGGTTAGCTAAGAAAAAGTGTGCATCGACAAATATTTCCATCTCAGAGTGGGAATAAGCCAACGAAGCAAACAAGAGAAAGAACAGAGGAGCCCAAGAAAGGACCTTTGTAATGTTGGGGATGTGGAGAACCACACCAATTGAGGGATTATCTTCATAGTCAGCATGATAGTAGAAAGGTGTATAATGTATAGGAAGCAGCTATAGTCAACGATTTAGCGAGAAGCATGCTGAGAATATATCCAACTATGGAGAATCGACAAGCAGATAACCAAGCCTATGTGGTGGAATTGACAGGTATTGTTGCCAAGAAACCAATTTCTATTTTAATTGACCTAGGATCTAACCTCAGTTATATTTCACCTCGAATTGTTGAGACATGTTCATTGCAAAGAAAGAAACATGCAAGAGTATGGTTGCTTGATGCAGGAGCATCGTTGGCAAGCGCACAGAGGCAGGACCACTCAACACGTGTGAGTTCTTCCAGAAATTCAACGTTGACAGTTGTAGCCAATTTTGAAATCCGTCTTCTTCACTCAGCGTGGAAATTCACCTTTGGAGGCACGCTTGAACCGATGCCGAATTTTACCTTTTGAGGCACGTTTTGAAAATTGTAAACAGAGCAGGAGTTTCCACTTCGGCTCTGGAATGCGACTGAACTGAGATAACGTAGGATGAATTTTAGAGTAGGCAAGTAGCCAGGGGAAAAACCCTAAAAACATTTTTGAGTTAGGTAGAAGTTTGGACACCCAGTTAGAGAGAGATGGAATACAGAGAGAAATGAGTGGTAAGAGAGAACTGCGAGTTAGCAGGAGATCTCAATCTTTTGAGTGACTATAATTTTGAATGTATTGTGTAGCCAATGGGCACTTGTGAATATAATAGAATGGAAAATTGACCCAGATGTATGGTGTTTGGACTGTGTGCATTTTCCTGTTATTTTCTGTTTTCATGAACAAGTCGATGGAACTGTGAATTTTCCCAGTTTCAATTGTTTCTCTTCATTAGAAGCTCTGTAAGGTGTGCATCGAGCCAGAGAGGAACACTGTGGATTTGAGTTATTGAAATCCCTCAGACGCAAGGAGTGCGCAGGATATCGAAGTCTGAACCAGACAAAGCTCAGGAGGGATAACACTTTGGAAGGTGTTGTCAAGACCAGGAATTCATTCCCTAGAAGGAATGAAGGTTGAGTCGTCGTAGACTTACAAAATATTCTAAGTCAGAATCGAGTAAAAGCTCAGGAGGAAGAACGTCATTGAGCGTTGGGATCGCTGTGGAAGTTCCCGTGGATCGTCCGATTGGAAGAATGAGGGCAGACTTTAATGCTGAGTAGATCCAAGTGAGGGGAGTTCAAAGATGATCCAGGTGGATATCGGTGGCCACCCACCTTTTCCAGTTGGCTCAAAACAACTTTCTAGCAATTTTGATAATTTACTATTTTTAGCAGTTTTTTAGGTCCTGAACTTTCAGAGTTGTTTTGAGGCCCTAAACGACGTTTTTCGGGGTATGTTGCAGTGTGAAACTTTTGTATTCCTTGGATAGATATTTCCAATGGGCTATCATACGCCTAAAACGGAGATCGTATGCAAAATTTACGACCCCAGGAAGTTGATGTACTGACTTACCCAAACGAGGCCCACATGACTTTTGGCGCTTCATCTCCTAAGGTTAGGTTTTTGGATGTTTAGGGTTTTTGAAACTCCTGTTTATTTTAAAAAGGCCTTGAGAGCCTCATTGTAATCATCTTCTTGCGAATGAGCGCAATCGTCACATCTCTTCTCAGAGATAAGCCGCCACCATTCCAGCAAGCTTGTTTTCCGCTGCATTTTACAGTTTCAGCTTATTTCCTTATTGAATAGAAAACCAATTTTACTGTATCTCTGTTATTCTGTGTTAAGCATTTGGTAATAATCTATAGTCATTTCGTTATGCTCATAAAATCTGGATCAGTGGTATCAGAGCAGTCTGCTCCTTGTCATCTTAATGCATGTCCCCAACGAGGTCAGAGTACAAAGATTTGGGTCTCGAGCTTGTTTCTCTTAAGGACAAAATCTCTCGCACACCCAAGCGACCTCTCATGGAAGGAGAAAAGAAAGATGATGGGACAGGAGATCCTTTCAAACTGTTGATTGAGGAATCCCTCATGCAACAGAGGAACGAGATGATGGATAATTTCGTCCAAATCCTTCGGCGACTACCAACAGGCGACGCATCTTCTTCGAGCGGAGGCACCGCCCCCTTCAAGGTACAAATAAACTTCGATATTCCTATATTTGAAGGTCAGATAGACGCATATGCTGTAGACAAGTTGTTGAATCTACTATAAGGTTATTTCTCTGTCCATAACTTTTCGAATAGAGAAAAGATTACTTTTGCGCTCTTCAAAGCTGTTCCCCGTGTCAAAGATTGGTGGGAAACTTTCTGTGAGCAAAAGGAAACAGAGGAACCTTCATTATTTACAGTCACGGCCACCTGGAAATCCTTCAGGGATGTTATTAAGGAACAATACTACCCTGTCGAAAGTTATGACGACTTGTATACCAAATGGACCACACTACGGCAAGAAAGAGACCAAGTAGTGCCAGATTTCACAAATATCTTCCATACCTTGCGCACCAAATTGGGTATCAAAGATTCGGAGAGACATATGGTGCTCAAGTATCGCAGTGCTCTGCATAGATACATCCATACTGAAATGGAATTTCTGGACATCTCATCCTTGGGCGCGGCCTACCGATATGTCGTCAAAATCGAGCAGAAGCTCAAACAGAAGATGCAACAATTTGGGTCAGGGAACCCCTCACAACAAAAGCCAGGAAAGGGTGGCCCCAACCCACAGAACAAAGGACAGAGCAAAGATGCACAGTATCAGGACAACCAGTCCCAACTGTGAGCAAAGAAGGACACCGAAAAGACAAAGAAAGATACCGGGAAGCGGTGTGACTTCCATAAGAGCCCTTGGCATAACACTGCTGACTGTCGCTCAAAGCAGGCGTTGGTGGCTGAAGTGAAAGCCTCTGAATCAAGGGTTCTGACTCTGAGTCAGAACTAGAAAGGGGAAGACGGATCATTGACGCGGAAACAAGTCCCACCGTTGCTACCGCCAAGCTCCAGCATGGTGAACCAGATGAGCTAGAAGAAGGAGAGTGATGCAGGAGCATCGCTCCATGCCAGCAGCCAGCCACGTCAGCGCGCATGCATTCAAAGGTTGAAGAGAGGCGCAGCCTCATTTGAATTTGAAATTGAATGTAATTTAATGTCTAGGCTAGTGAGCCAGGGAAATTCGTGCCTTTGAGCAGGCGTTAGATAGGATCGGCTTGAATGCTAGATTGGTTGAGATCTAGATCCAGATCCTGGACTAGACAACCCATTCATTGTAATTGAATGTAATTTAATAGAAGTAGGTGAACCTGGAGGGAAGCGCTAAGAGCCCCTCAGGTAAAAGAGATTTTGACATCTCATTTTGAGTTAGTCTGGTAGAGAGTTATAGAGCCGAGAGAGCTCAGGAACACCATTGTAAAGATACAGGCATTTTCGCCATTTATAATAAAAATAGCAGTTTTTCCTGCATGTCGTTCTGTGTTATGTGGATATCTATATGTGTTCCTTTTATTTTGTAAATGTATGTTGCGGTTGTATGTTTGCAGAGAGTTGTGTTTGATTTCAGGTTGGGGGTCTTCGAGGTTTCATGTCAGGAGGGCATGACAAAGTGTTGCAGACTCTAAATACCAGTGCACCGAGGATGCACTTTTGAACTCTGAGGAGTCAGACAAAGACGTGCTGAGGCACAGGACTGGAGTCAACAACTCAGAAAGAAGACCTGTGAGGTTGTTGAACACCTCAGGAGGCAAGGCTGTGTAGCTGAGACACCGTTGCAGACAGAATCGGGGAGGATTCTGTAGAGCTCTGCCAAGTGGGCATTGAGCATACACGCGGGTTGCATTGAAGAAGAACTCTGTAGAGAGTTTGAGAAAGACCGGAATCACTGAGGATTCTGAGAAGCTCTGCCAGGTGGGCATCGAGCAAGTGCATAGGTGCACAAGGACCCAGAACTACTGAACGTTCTGTGGAGAAGATACTCCGCCAGGAGGGCGTCGAGAAGGTGTGCAGACGGCACAGGAGAAGAGAACTCTTTGAGTTCTGAAAGTCAGAGGAAGAATCCACTAAGGGATTCTCACAAGGTTACTGAATACCCAGAGCACTCAGCCAGAGGTTGCTGGAGTGTAGGATAGCCAAGGAGGGTATCCATTTCATTCTCCATCTAAGGGAGAAGAAGGACCAAATCCCTCAAGGGGTCTGAGTGTTCGTAGAAGCTCAGAAGATATAACACACTGTGTGTGGGAGAAGAATCTGCAAGGAGCGCAGGAGTCAGAGGAATTTTTTGAGGATTCAAAAGGAGAAGAAAAGATCAGGAGGAGCAAGCGTTCGTATACGCGCAGCGAAGACTCAAGGACGAAGAGTTCGCAAAGGAGAAGGCAAAGATCGAGATCTTTGAAGGGTTGAAATTCTTCCAAGTCTCGGAAGAACGCACGAAGCTCAGGAGGGAGAAACAACAGTTGTTGGATCGGCGGATGGAAAGATCTGGACCGTCGAGGAGTTTACGTCCATAAGAAGCTCAGGAGGAGCCCACAGCAGGAAGAGACCGACAACCGTCGAATCTCACGAAGAAATCCTGCCAGTCGTTGGATCGGGAGAAGGCGCACGGAGTTTAGCTTCAGGAGGAGGGCGCACGAGGAGAACAGATTCTGGGTCGTCAAATCTGGGGCAGATACCCGACAGTTGTTGGATCTGCAGGAGTAGCACGAGAGTTAACCTCGTGAACAGGAGGAGAGAAGTCCCAACGGGCATCGGAATATTGACCATCGGGAAATCGGAGTTCTCGAGGCCATTAAAGTCGGGGCATCAGAAACCCCGAATCAGCGATAGAATCTGAGCCGCCTATCTGAGGAGGGACACGTGTCACGCGATCGTCCGTTCCAGAGATCCGAGGCACCAGGCATCGAGACTTTGCAGGTCTCGAAATAGAGGTTGAATCGGAGCCGTCCGTTGGCAGGACACATGGCAAGCATCAGCGCCATCGGCGTTTGGCGCATCGGGGAATCGACGTTCCTGTGAACAAGAGATCGGGGAAGTCCAGGTCAGGAACCCCGACGAAATCTGAGCAGTTGGTTTACACAGGACAGGTGTCAGGAATCTAACGGAAGTCACCAAATCGGGATATCGGAGATCCCGTGTACAAGGAGTTCGTGCATTTTGAAATCGCGAACCCCGAAACCTCGATGGAGGGTTTGACTGTGGTCACATGGAGCCAGGTCATATGGACCATGCTCTAACCAGGAGGACTAGTGTATGAAAGGAGCCATCAGGGATCGGAGAATTGCGAATCCGGAGGACTTGTGAATTTTGACATCGCAAGTGCCGAAATTTCGATAGGAGGAGCCGTGACAAGAGGTGAGGCCACGGTCGTGGGGTAATGGTCATATGGACCAGGAACACTGCCAACAGGGCTAGCGCTGAAGGTGCATCGGAGAATCAGAGATCGGGAGCTGGGGAGTGCTTTGACTCTCGACAGCGTAAACATCGAAATCCCGATAAAGGTTTGGCTGAGGTCATATAGGAGAATGGTCGCATGAACCAAAGGTTTTAGCCAGAGGGGCTAAGGCCAGGGAAGGAGTTGATCGCGAATCGAGGAATAGAGAGGATAGGAGTTCTCGACAGTGAGAACCGCGAAACCCCAAACCCCGATAGAGATTCGGGGATAACCCCGGTCAAGTGCTGAAGGTCGTGGAGGGTAGAGAAGGACCTGTGGACTGGGTCAGGAAATTGCATAGTGATTCTCGAGAGGATCAAAGATCCGCTTCGGCTCAGCAGAAGGAGAAATTGAACGATCCTGAGAGCGGGTGAGTGGAGGAGCGTCGGCTTACCCACGCCTGCGTCAGAGAGCACCTCTTCCATTCCCAGATGTGGGTAAAAGGCACCCCACTGCACTTCCTTGTTGATAGTGGTAGCCAGAAGAACCTCATCTCAGCAGATGTCGTCAAGCGGCTGGCCCTGCCGACAACGCCGCACCCACAATCCTACACTATTGGATGGCTTCGCCAAGGAAGCGATCTCCGCGTCAGCCAACAGTGTCGACTGTCATACGGCATCAAGCCCTTCAAAGATGAGGTATTGTTTGATGTTGCTCCTCTCGAAGTTTGTGATGTTCTTTTGGGCCAACCTTATTTATGGAAACGTCATGATGTATATGAGTCTAGGCCTCATAGTGTTATTATTACTTTGAACAGGAAATTGTGCAGGATACCTAAGGTTGCCCCACCTAGTGCTATTTCCTTGATCTCTGCTAAGCAATGCAGGAAGGTCATCTCTCAGACGGGGAAGCTTGTCTTCTTTGTGATCTGCTCTCATAATGCGAGAAAAATCACAGCCACATCCAGGGTCTCTGCAACCAACCTTTCCACACAGCAGAAGCAAGTAGATAAGGTCGTGGAAGAATACTCAGATATCTTCTCCTCGCCTACCAGGGTACCTTTGCACTGCCAGGTCAAGCACCCCATCGATCTGACCCCCGGTGCACTGCTGCCCAATGGACCAGTTTATCGTCGCTCTCTGTTAGAGAATGAGGAGATCAAGCGACAGATCCAAGAATTGCTCCATAAGGGGCACACCCGTCCTAGCTCATCACCTTGCGGGAGCCCAATCGTGTTGGTACAGAAGAAAGATGGAACTTGGTGACTTTGCATTGATTATCGGGCTCTGAATAAAATCACAGTTAGAAACCGGTACCCGATTCCCCGAATCGACGACCTCCTTGATCAACTCATGGGGGCCAAATACTTTAGTAAGATTGATCTGAAGTCTGGCTACCACCAGGTCTTGATAGAACAAACAGATGTATGGAAGACCGCCTTCAAGTCAAAGGAAGGCCTTTTTGAATGGTTGGTCATGGCCTTTGGTCTAACAAAGGCTCCAACCACTTTCATGAGGATGATGGACGATATCCTGCGACCATTCACCAATACTTTTGTAGTGGTGTATCTTGATGACATTCTCATTTACAGCAAGACTTGGGATGAACACTTGCAACATATTCAGCAGGCTCTGCACACCCTGTGACAACACAAGCTATATGCCAACTTGTAAAAATGTTCCTTTGGCATGGACAGGGTCCATTACCTAGGCTACATCATTAATCAACATGGCATACA
>JZKD02S1676509.1:126735-151913 GCA_000966675.3 Picea glauca
CCACCCACCTTTTCCAGCTAGCTCAAAACAACTTTCTAGCAATTTTGATAATTTACTATTTTTAGCAGTTTTTCAGGTCCTGAACTTCCGGAGCCGTTTTGAGGCCCTAAACGACGTTTTTTGGGGTATATTGTGATTGAAAAATTTATTCTTGAAATTTTGGGCAACTGTTGTAGTCCTCGGATAGATCTTTCCAATGGGCTATCATATGCCTAAAACGAAGATCGTATGCAAAAGTTACGAACCCGGGAAGTTGATGTACTGACTTACCCAAACGGAGCCCGCGTGACTTTTGGCGTTTCATTTCCTAGGGTTAGGTTTTTGGATGTTTAGGGTTTTTGAAACTCCTGTTTATTGTAAAAATGCCTTGAGAGCCTAATTGTAATCATCTTCTTGCGAATGAGCGCAACCGTCACATCTCTTCTCAGAGATAAGCCGCCACCATTCCAACAAGCTTGTTTTCCGCTGCATTTTACAGTTTCAGCTTATTTCCTTATTGAATAGAAAACCGGTTTTACTGTATCTCTGTTATTCTGTGTTAAGCATATGGTAATAATCTGTAGTCATTTCATTCTGCTCATAAAATCTGGATCAAAAGATCTGAACGGACGGTGGAGAATCCTCGAGGAGGAACACCGAAACCTTGCAGGTCGTTCGATCAAGTGGAGCTGCGAGGAGGTTAGCGGCGAGAGTTTCTCGACGCCCATTTCGGCATTTCGGGTACCGCGAGTTGGAAAGACAGAGACTCTTGTCTTTCAGAATCCTGAACCGCGAAATCATGATTTGACCGGAACCGTCGATCCCAGGGATCGTGGTGAGCCGTTGATCGAATGCCAGGATGTTTCGGCATTTCGACCACCGGGGGTTCCAAGGGGTAGAGATATTCCTTGTAACCGGATTTCCCAAAATCGCGAAATCCGAAGTCGCGATTCACAAAAGCCGGAGGATAAGGCGTTGAGACATTTTGGCTTTTCGGCGACCGGAGATTCCTAGGAACAAGGATACTCCTTGTGTCCTGATTTCGCGAAATGTGAAATCCCAAAGGAACAAGCATGAGTCATCTCGGCATTTTGGCGTTTCGGCCACCGAGGGTTCCAAGGGGCAGAGATATCCCTTGTAACCGGATTTCCCGAAGTCGCGGTTCACAAAAACCCGAGGGGACAGGTGTTGGAACTCTTCAGCATTTTTCCATTTCGGCCACCGAAGGTTCGAAAGGGGAAAGGAGGGACCCTTGCATCGCGATTCCCCGAATCGTGAAACCCCGAAAGAGCAAAAGCCAATAGCACTTTGACGTTAAGCGTGTGGACATAGAGTTGCAAAAGCCAATAGCACTTTGACGTTAAGCGTGTGGACATAGAGTTGTGGTCACATGGACGGAGGCTAAGGGAGGAGCCAACGCCCGTTAAGCCCTTTTCAACATTTCGGGACCCGGGAGGTCGAAGGACCAAGAACCGTCTACCGTCGGAATCGTGAAATCGCGAATTTCGAAATCCTGAAAGGTAGAACGTGGTCATGGGTAGATTTCGGCATTTTGGGGTTTGAGTGTTCGAGTGACTAGGAGTCAGGAGACGTGGAGTCCCAGCTCGCGAAACCTTGAAACACGAAAAGGAGGCGCGCGCAGGTTTTCTCAAGACCTGTACCAGAGGATGAAGGGACATGTGGATTCGTCCAAAGGGTTCCAGCAGGAGCCTGAAGGGCCATTTCGTCTTAAGGAAGAGAATGATCGAGAGACCGGGAGGTCGCAGAACCCTGCTAAGGTAGGGGGTCTGCATTAGGTGGTATCAGAGCCTCAGTTTTTCGTCTGTAGACTTCAGGCGAAGGAGGAAAAGAAGGAGATTGAGAACTCAGAGCTGTATTATGTGTGTGACAGATAGTCGACATAATGCCGCCAAAAAGACGAGAGCCGCCTTTAGCCAACCGTGCTGTAGAGAGGGAGATGCGAGAGCTTCGCGCCCGATTGGAAACAATGGAAGCAACATAGAGAAGAGCACCTGACGTTGGGGATGTCAGTGATGCAGAAAGTGAAGAGGTTGAGGTTGAAGAAGCTGCAGGAGATGATGCTGCAGAAGAACGTTTGTCGAGAGCAGTTGCCAGGTTAGGAGGCAGAGCTAAGATAGAGGTCCCCATGTATGAGGGAAATCTAGATGCTGAAGAACTATTGGACTGGATAAGGTCCATGGACAAACACTTCGACTATGAAGATGTCGATGAGGAGAAGAAGGTGAAGCAGGCAGTCACCCGACTAAAAGGGCATGCAGCACTGTGGTGGGACGAACTGCAGGCTGAGAGGAGAAGTAAAGGACAGAGGATAAAGAGTTAGGACAGGACGGTAGCCAAACTGAAGGCTAAGTTCATACCCAAAGACTACCAGATCAATTTGTTCAGAAAGCTACAGAACCTGAGACAGAAAGGGATGACAGTCAAGGAGTACACCGAGGCGTTCTACCAGCTGAACATCAAAACTGGACAAAGGGAGAGAGACGAAGAAAGAGTCGCCGGATATATAAATGGCTTGAGATATGAGATCCAGGATGAGCTTAGCATGATGTCAGTAAGGACTGTGGAAGATGCTTATCAGTTTGCGTTGAAGGCAAAGGAAGAGGTAGAGGGGGAGTAAGGTGCTATAAATGTGGAAAGGTAGGGCACATGTCTTGGGACTGTCCCGAGAAGAAGAAGGAAGGAGGAGAAACCCACATTTCAGAAGCACAACGAAGAGATGTTGAGGCAGAAGGAGCAGAGGATGGGGCATCCCTGATGTTGAGAAAAGTTCTCTTAAAACCAGAGGCAGAAATTGAAAAGCCAGTGCAGAGAAACAGTCTCTTCAGGACAACTTGCAAGACTAAGGATAAAGTATGCAAGGTAATCATTGACAGTGGGAGTACTGAAAACCTAGTATCCACAAAGATGGTGGAGAAATCGGAGCTGAAGACAACTGCACATCCGAGGCCATACAAAGTCTCATGGCTGCAAAAAGGATACCAAGTAACGATCGCTAAACAATGCCTGGTTGAAATTAAAATAGGAGGATATAAAGATGAAATCCTAAGTGATGTAATTCCCATGGACGTATGCCACATTCTGTTGGGAAGACCTTGGCAGTTTGACATAAATGTCATTCACGATGGAAGAAGGAATACATATACATTCGAGAAGAATGGTAGGACACATATGTTGTTGCCAATGGAGGAGAAGGGAGTGAAGGAGGAAGCCAGCACAAGCATACTTCTCATGAGCGGGAAGGAACTCCTGAAAGAAGTCAAGGAAGAAGAAGAGATGCAGTTCGCTGTGGTGAGAAAGCCCAGAGTCATCCTTACAAGTACATCAGTGAATGATCTACCTGAAGAAGTTCAGGAGCTGCTGGATAATTTTGCTGATATAGTGGTGGATGAGCTGCCAAACTCATTGCCACCCATTAGGAGTATCAGTCATCATATCGACTTGATACCAGGAGCAAGCCTGCCAAACAAGGTAGCGTACAGATTAACACCTTGAGAAAATGAGGAGGTGAAGAACCAAGTCTAAGAGTTGTTGGATAAGGGCTTAGTCAGAGAAAGTTTGAGCCCATGTGCAGTACCAACTGTGTTAAGCCCAAAGAAATATGGAGGATGGAGAATGTGCACAGACTCGAGAGCCATCAACAAGATCACCATCAGGTACAGATTCCCTTTACCAAGAATGGATGATTTAATGGATTGTTTAAGTGGAACAAATTTCTTTTCTAAGATAGATCTGAAAAGTGGATATCATCAGATTAGGATAAGAGAAGGTGATGAATGGAAAACAACCTTTAAGACGAATGAAGGCCTGTATGAGTGGCTAGTTATGCCATTTGGCTTAATGAATGACCCAAGCACTTTTATGAGGCTGATGAATGAAATTCTAAAAGATTTTATTAGCAAGTTCATGGTTGTATATCTGGACGATATATTGGTCTTTAGCAGGACTAAAGAGGAGCATTTGAGGCACCTAACGCTAGTAATGAGAAGGCTACAACAGGAGAAGTTGTTGATCAATTTGAAGAAATCCTCTTTTATGAAGACATAACTCATTTATTTGGGTTTCGTGATCTCTTCGAATGAACTGAAGATGGATCCAGAGAAGGTGAGAGCGATCAGAGAATGGCCGTCACCAAGGAGCGTGTTCGAGGTAAGGAGCTTTCATGGTTTAGCAAGTTTTTATAGAAAGTTCATTAAAGACTTCAGTGGGATTTGTGCACCCATGATGGATACAATGAAGAAGCAGCACAAGTCTTTTAAATGGACAGAGAAGGCTGAAAAGAGCTTCAATATACTGAAGGAGAAGATAACAGAACGACCAATTCTGGTCTTGCCGAATTTCGAAAAGACATTTCAGGTAAGATGTGACGCAAGTGGAATTGCAATAGGAGCAGTTTTGAGTCAGGACAATCGACCTATTTCCTATTTCAGCGAGAAGTTGAATGAGACTAAGAGGAAATACTCCACATATGACAAGGAGTTCTATGCCATAATTCAAGCATTGAAGAAATGGAGGCATTATCTTGTCCCGCAAGAGTTTTTCTTGTACATCGATAACCAAGCTTTATAATTCATAACCCAATAAGAAAAACTAAATCAGAGACATGCAAAATGAGTTGAATTTATGCAAAATTTTACTTTTGACATAAAACATATTGCTAGGAATACTAACAAGGTTTTTGATGCGTTAAGCAGGAGATGTTTAATTCTGCAGGAATTCCAGGTGAAGACCTTGGGGTTTGAACACCTTAAGGATATGTATTGTGATGATACAGATTTCAAGGAGGCCTACAAAGCATGCACAAGCCCTGTACTGAGAGATATAAGTCAGTGGATAGAGTATATGGTCCAGGAAGGATTGTTGTTCAGAGGAAATCAATTGTACATACCAAGATGCTCAATGAGAGACAATCTTCTGAAGGAGAACCATAGTGGAGGATTGGCTGGACATTTCGGCCATGATAAAATGTTTGCACAGTTGAGCAACTCGTACTATTGGCCAGATATGAGAACAGATGTGATAAAGTTGGTGAACAGATGTAGAATCTGCCAACATGCAAAGGGGAAAAGACAGAACACTGGATTGTATCAACCATTGCCAATACTAGAGAGGCCTTGGGATGCAATAAGCATGGATTTTGTGTTAGGATTGCCAAGAACACAAAGAGGATTTGACTCCATATTTGTGGTGGTGGATAGATTTTCAAATATGGCACATTTCATCCCATGCCAGAAGACCAGTGATGCAACACATGTTGCAAATCTGCTTTTCAGAGAAGTTGTGAGACTTCATGGCCTACCCAGGAGCATTGTCTCAGACAGAGACACAAAATTTGTTGGTCACTTTTGGAGGACGTTGTGGAAGAAGATGGGGACAAAATTGTCCTTCAGCTCAGCTTATCACCCTCAGACAGATGGGCAGACTGAGGTGGTAAATGGAAGTTTGGAAAACTTGTTAAGAAGCCTGGTTACTGAACACCATAACCAGTGGGATCAGATTATGCCATAAGCAGAATTTGCATACAATGACTCACCAAACAGAAGCACTGGAAGGAGCCCGTTCCAAATACTATATGGAATGCAACCCAGGGGAATGTCTGAGTTAAGGGACTTGGAACAGGGAGAGATCAGAAGCACTGGAGTAGAGGATTTTGCTACTAAAATGCAGAGACTCCATAGTCGGATCAAGGAACAATTACAGAGTTCTAACCAGAAATACAAGCACAGGGTTGATCAACATCGCAGGGAACTTCAATTTGAAGTGGGAGATCAGGGTTTAGCACATCTCAGGAAGGAAAGGTTCCCTAGGGGAACATATAACAAATTGAAGATGAAAAAGATAGGACCCTGTAAGATCTTGAGGAAGTTTGATGCAAACACCTATGAGATCGAGCTGTCAGATGGTGTGGGTATTTCACCCATATTCAATGTCTCAGACCTGTACCCTTACAGGAAAGATGACACAGAAGGGTCAGAAGATCAAGGAAAGATTCAGTGGGAGAAACAGATGCTTGTGGCATCAAAGCCGCAGATGGAGAAAATTGTTGATCCGAGGATTGGCAAGAAGACCAGGAGGAAGACTTATTTTGAATATCTGGTCAAATGGAAAGGACACCCAATAGAAGATGCCAGTTAGGAAAACGAAGCTGTTATCCAGAAGCAGGGAAAATCAGTAAAGGAGCTCATGGACAGGAGTCCATGAATTTTTGTCAAGGGGAGTATGATTCAGGAGCATCGTTGGCAAGCGCGCAGAGGCAGGACCACTCAACACGTGTGAGTTCTTCCAGAAATTCAACATTGACAGTTGCAACCGATTTTGAAATCCGCCTTCTTCACTCAGCGCTGGAATTCACCTTTGGAGGCATGCTTGAACCGATGCCAAATTTTACCCTTTGAGGCACGTTATGAAAATTGAAAACAGAGCAGGAGTTTCCACTTCGGCTCTGGAATGCGATTGAACTAAGATAACGTAGGATGAATTTTAGAGTAGGCAAGTAGCCAGGGGAAAAACCCTAGAAACATTTTTGAGTTAGGTAGAAGTTTGGACACCCAGTTAGAGAGAGCTGGAATACAGAGAGAAACGAGTGGTAAGAGAGAACTACGAGTTAGCAGGAGATCTCAATCTTTTGAGTGACTGTAATTTTGAATGTATTGTGTAGCCAGTGGGCACTTGTGAATATAATAGAATGGAAAATTGACCCAAATGTATGGTGTTTGGACTGTGTGCATTTTCCTGTTATTTTCTGTTTTCATGAACAAGTGGATGGAACTGTGAATTTTCCCAGTTTCAATTGTTTCTCTTCATTGGAAGCTTTGTAAGGTGTGCATCGAGCTAGAGAGGAACACCATGGATCTGAGTTATCGAAATCCCTCAGACGCAAGGAGTGCGCGAGAGATCGAAGTCTGAACCAGACAAAGCTCAGGAGGGATAACACTTCGGAAGGTGTTGTTGAGACCAGGAATTCATTCCCTAGAAGGAACGAAGGCTGAGTCGTCGTAGACTTAGAAAATCTTCTAAGTCATAATCAAATAAAATCTTAGGAGGAAGAATGTCGTCGAGCATTGGATCACTATGTAAGTTCCCATGGATCGTCCGATTGGAAGAAGAAGCGCAAACTTTAATGTTGCGTAGATCCAGGTGAGGGGAGTTCAAAGATCTGAACGGACGGTGGAGAATCCTCGAGGAGGAACACCAAAACCCCGCAGGTCGTTGGATCAAGTGGAGCTGCGAGGAGGTTAGTGGCGAGAGTTTCTCGACGTCCATTTCGACATTTCGGGTACTGCGAGTTGGAAAGATAGAGACTCTTGTCTTTCAGAATCCCGAACCGCGAAATCGTGATTCGACCGGAACCGTCGATCCCAGGGATCATGGTGAGCCGTTGATCGAACGTCAGGATGTTTCGGCATTTCGACATTTCGGCCACCGGGGGTTCCAAGGGGCAGAGATATCCCTTGTAACCGGATTTCCCGAAATCGTGAAACCTGAAGTCGTGATTCACAAAAGCCGGAGGATAAGGCGTTGGGACATTTCGGCTTTTCGACGACCGGAGATTCCTAGGAACAAGGATACTCCTTGTGTCCTGATTTTGCGAAACACGAAATCCCGAAGGAACAAGCGCGAGACATCTCAACATTTCGACAACCAGGGGTTCCAAGGGGTAGAGATAGCCCTTGTAACCGGATTTCCCGAAACCGCGAAACCCGAAGTCGCGGTTCACAAAAACCCGAGGGGACAGGTGTTGGAACTCTTCGACATTTTTCCATTTCGGCCACCGGAGGTTTGAAAGGGGAAAGGAGGGACCCTTGCATCGTGATTCCCCGAATCGCGAAACCTCAAAAGAGTGAAAGCCAATAGCACTTTCACATTAAGCGCGTGGACACAGAGCTGTGGTCACGTGGACGGAGGCTAAGAGAGGAGCCAAAGCCCATTAAGCCCATTTCGGGACCCGGGAGGTCGAAGGACCAAGAACCGTCTACCACCGAAATCGCGAATTCCGAAATCCCAAAAGGCGGAATGTGGTCATGGGTAGATTTCGGCATTTCGGGGTTCGAGTGTTCGAGGGACCAGGAGTCAGGAGACATGGAGTCCTGACTCGCGAAATCGCGAAACCCCAAAACACAAAAAGGAGGCGCGCGCAGGTTTTCTCAAGCCCTGTACCAGAGAATGAAGGGACCTGTGGATTCGTCCAAAGGGTTCCAATAGTAGCCCGAAGGGGCATTTCAGCTTAGGGAAGAGAACGATCCAGAGATCGGGAGGTCGCAAAACCCTGCTAAGGTAGGGGGTCTGCATCATTGGTTCAATTGGCCACTGAAACAAGGAGGAAAGTGGTTGAGGTCATAGAAGCATACCCAATTGAGATGAGTGAACTGTAGACTTCTTGAATATCCTACCCCTAGGCTCATATGATGTGTTGTTGGGAATGGATTGGTTAGCTGCCCACAAGACAAAGTTAAATTGTTATGAGAAGGTTTTGGAATATGAAGATGAAGAGGGAAATGAAAGAATTTCGCAAGGCATTCGAAAGCCAGTTTCAATAAGGAAAATATCAACATTGCAACTCGAGAAGTTTAGCACAAAAGCGTGCCCATTAAATGATATACAAGTACTTGTCTTAGCATAAAGCAAGGAACTGAAGGTTGAGGATCATCCAATGCAATGGCAATTCAGAGATGTGTTTCTAGAGGAGGTGCGAAGACTACCTCGCAAAAGAGATCTTGATTTTTCTATAGATCTTGTCCCTGGAGCAGTCCCAGCTTCAAAAGAGCCTTACAGGACATGCACACCATATTTGGTGTGACTGGAGGTGCAACTAAAAGAGATGTTGGATAAATGTTACATTAGGTCGAGTATATTTCCTTGGGGAGCACCAACCCTGTTTGTGAAGAAGAAGGATGGTACCTTGAGGCTATGTATTGACTATAGACAATTGAATAAGATGACCATCAAGAACAAGTATCATTTTCCTAGGATAGATGATCTCTTTGACCAGCTCAGAGGAGCTGCAATATTTTGAAAGATCTATTTAACGTCGAGATATCACCAAGTCAGAATCAAGGATGAAGATATCCACAAGACAATCTTTAGAACAAGGTACGAGCACTATGAGTTTGTAGTGGTGCCATTTGGGCTTACAAATGCACCAACGACATTCATATGTCTGATGAATAGTGTGTTCAACAAGTACTTTGACAAGTTTGTCTTAGTATTTGTGGATGGCATTTTGGTGTATTCCAAGAATAAAGAAGATCATGAAGAGCATCTCTGAATGGTGCTACAAGTGCTAAGAGAGCATCAATTGTACGCTAAGTTCAACAAGTGTGATTTTTCTCAAAAGGAAATCCAGTATTTAGGCCACGTAATCTCAACAGAAAGAGTGGTAGTAGATCCTAAAAAGATCAAGGAAATCATGGATTGACTTTCCCCTAACAACGTGATAGAAGTAAGATCCTTCATGGGGTTGGTTGGTTATTATAGAAGGTTCATAAAGGGATTTTCCAAGATCGGTAATCCTATTAATTCATTACAAAGAAAGGGGAAGCGATTTTTGTGGTCACTAGAGTGTGAAGAAATCTTTTGGTAGTTGAAGCATTTTTTGCCCAATGCCCATGTTCTGAAGATTGTGGACCCAGAAAAGGATTTCTTGATTTGTATCGATGCTTGGGGGGAAGGACTTGATGGATTTCTTATGCAATATGGGCAAGTGATTTGCTCTGAATCACGAAAATTAAATGAGCACGAACATAAGTATATTACTCATGATTTAGAGTTGGCAGCAATCGTGCATGCATTAAAGGTATGGAGGCACTACTTGCTTGGGAGAAGATTTGTCTTAATGACAGACCATTGTGGTCTGAAGTACCTATTCAAACAACCAATGTTGAATGCCAAATAGGCCAGGTGGATGGCGTTGATTAGTGAATTCGATTTTAAAATCAAACACATTAATGGAAAAGAGAACAAAGTGGCAGACACACTCAATCGAAGTGCGCGGACTATACACTTAGCAACAACAAGTGTAGGGGAGTCTGGTATCAAGCAGAGGATTAAAACCCTCCTGCAGGAAGACGAGTTCTTCAATCAAGTCATAAGAGGATTGCAACAAGAACCTAAGGAAGAGAAATATGAAGGATATCAACTTGGGGTTGATAGTCTTTTGTTGTCTAACAATAGGTTGTATGTGCGTAATTCAACATATTTGAGGCATTTGGTTATGGATGAGTTCCATAAAATACCATCTGTAGGTCACCCTGGTTACCAAAAAATGGTGACAACAATAAGACAAATATACTATTGGTCGAGAATGAAGGAGGACATTGCTCAGTACATCACTAAATGCCTGGAGTGTCAATAGGTGAAAGTTGAGCACATACATCCCACTAGGGTATTGCAACCTTTGCCAATCCTAGAGTGGAAATGGCAAATGGTTTCCATGGATTTCAATATAGGTCTACCAAGGACAATCAAGCAACATGATGTGATCATGGTTGTAGTGGATAAGCTAAGAAAGGTAGTTCATTTTATTCCTATCAAATCCTCTTTCAAAGTCATAGATGTTGCTAATGTTTTTATGAAAGAAATGTTCATATTACATGGTTTTCCCAAGACCATAATCTCAGATAGATATGCCAAGTTCACTTCAAGTTTTTGGAAAATCTTGTTCGCAGGATTAGGGACGCAATTGACATTTAGCACGGCCTACCATCCTCAAACAAATGGTCAGACCAAAAGAGTCAACAAAGCGCTAAAGGACATGTTGAGGATGCATGTTATGCATCGACCTAAGCAGTGGGAAGAGTATCTACCTCTGGTAGAGTTTGCCTACAACAATAGTTATCAATTATCATTGGAAATGAGTCTGTTTGAGGTTTTGTATGGCAAAAAGTGTATAGTTCCAATCAATTAGGACAATCTAGTAAATAAGATCACATTTGGACCATAGTTGCTGAGGGAGATGGAAGAGGCCATGGTTAACATAAGGTAGAATTCAAAAGTAGCTCAGGACAAACAAAAGAGTTATGCAGACAACAAGAGAACTCATAGAGAGTTCAAAGTGGGGGATCATGTGTATCTTCGAGTGAAACCCAACAAAATTTCCCTAAGAATGGGGATGTGTGCTAAGTTAGCACCCCACTACTATGGACCTTTTGAAGTCCTAGAGAGAATATGAACAATAGCATATGGACTTGCATTACCACCTACTGTTAGAGCTCATAATGTGTTCCATGTGTCTTTGTTAAAGATATATGTACATGACTTTAATAATGTTATTCATTGGAGTGTGATACATGTGGAACTAGAGGGATAATTCCAGCTCGAACCTCAATGCATCCCGGATAGGAGAGAAACAATGCTCCGGAACCAAGCCATTATGCAAGTCAAGGTGCAATGGAAGCACTTTGGAGTAGATGAGGCTACATGGGAGCTAGAATATACCATGAGATTGGCATACCCATTTTTGTTTTATGTATTATTGTATATACATGGTGTTTTAAACATCCAGGACAATATTTCTTTAAGGGGGAGGGGAATGTACCACCCTGTTTCCCCCCATAACTGTAATTATGCTTGAGACTTCATATGATTATGTTTAAGAAGCTTGTAATCATGTTTTGATTAATAAAATAAACCAAAACGATGACTGAGAGGGAATAGCCTTGAATGTGATGGCCATGATACACAAGTGGGAATTAATGAAGTAGGGATTGATTGAGTGGCTTTGTGAAGTGGAACTGAGATGTTTTTATGAAGAAAATAGGAAGCTTGTTTAACAAGCTAATTTCTGCTTGCTAAGAATGAATTTACACCTTCCAATGTACTCGATCTGAATGAAGCCACATGACTAGTTATGGAAGGTCAGGGAAGTGGTTGAAGCAGTTGATGGTTGTTAACATATTGGTCTCTCGAGGGAGGCAAGGGCCAATTGAATGAACTAATAGAGGGACACTATGGATTTTCCCCTTCGGGATGGGAGTCGCAGACTGCAGGTTACAGTTGCAGGAAACCACGAGAATCTTGAGGGGATTGATCGAGGAAGACACCAAAGGTGGAAAACACCACCAGAGACAACGCACTAGACACAAAAGAAACATACCACCAACAGAGAACATACGAGAAGAGAAGCACGCATGGAAAGGAACAATCAAATACCAAGAGAGATATCAGAAAACAAAATACGAAGGCGCTGGAGAAGAGTAAGAACCTGAGAAAGAATCAATGAGCAGAAAACTCATAGAGAAGAAGGTGTTGTGAATAGAAGTGTTCATGAGCACGGGTTTAAGAGAAGATAGAGTTTTCCTTAAAGAAAACAAGAAGCTCATCCAAATTAAGATTGATTACTCTGAAGCAGAGAAGACCCAGATCCAAACTAGAGCAATAATGGGCAATAACTTGGTGCTTAATGGATAGAAACCGACATCGGTAAGGGGAGGTCATCGAGGGACTATTTAGCATAGAAGGGACTCCCTTGTGCAGAGGAAACCAAGTTGATAATCTGCTTGATAAACATATAGAGACCCCTAGCACAGTGGGAAGGGGGAAACTTATGTTGTCGTCAAAGGAGGAAGGAGAGTAACCTTCCTGGATCATCTTAAGTTTGGAAACCAACTGAATCATTCCCCTTGTGGTATCATGGCTTGGCACGAGGGTGGAGTGTTGTAGGAAGGCACTCTACAATATGGCCTAAGGTTGGGAGGAAAGACATCCTCTCTTAGACATTTGGTGTTGGCAATTCCTTGATCAGATAAGTGTATAACTTGATTTGTTTAATTGTGTTTAAATGTTATAAACATTTATTGTTCGATTTCAATGGGAAATCTAATTGCTTATGATCAATGAATTGAACCCCTGAGAGCTTGGAATATGTTTGTTGTGGTTTTTATTTGGTCTGATAAGTTATGAAAATGAACAAGTATGGAAAGCAAGTGTCCCTATGAACCTTGCAACTTTGAGAGGAAAGTTTGCAAGATATGGACAAAAACTTCATTTACCTGGTGGTGCTAGTGCCCTGAAGTCGGGGAGCTATCTGTGAGGAATGGAGGACCTTGAACCCCGAAGAAATCAAGATGTTTATGTGGAAATATTTCAAGATGTGCAGGAATCTCTAATGAGATTGATAAGCCTTTGATGGTCTTGAAGCGGTTTTTTTTATTCTCGAAGAATTGCCCAGAACCCTAAAAGATGGCTAAGTCTTGAAGTCGTACCCTCAAACCAGTGAAAAAATCAGGTGTTGAATTGAGAGACTTCGTGACTGTTGATTCGACAAGGTGAGTAGATCTCATCCCTTCGTTGTGAGAGGCATCATCATTGGAAACGATTGAGTAACGAAACTTGTATAAAGTTTGACGACGACGACGAAAACCTAAAGACAAGATGAGGACCGTTGATTAATCAGGAGTGACCTCGACGAGATTTGGGCCATTGGTGTCAGATGTATCGTCGTCAAGGATACAAAGTTGGCAAAGTGAGTGGTGAGTCCAAGGATTGACGATGATGAAGACCGTGAAAATCAATGATAATTATTGATCGACATGAGGGTGAGGGTAATCTCTGTCATATGTCCCATTTAGGTGATAAAGAGGATGATGACATGGCATGGAAACCAACAAATTCCCAGGGTGACATGTGTCACTAGTGGAATGGTCAAGGGATTGGAGTGGTCCTAGATGGGGATTGGAAGCTCTTATGTCTTTGGCAACAACTTAGACTGTTAGATATAGTTGTCATTAGATCTTAGTCGTTCATTGAAGGATGCCAGATAGAGGTCCAAAAGTGTGAGTGGGAGCAAATTCCGAAAACGATAATATCTTAAGGTTGGACGACAACCATTGATCGGTAGGTGAGTAGGATGAAATATCGGTCATGGATCCTTGCAAGTTGGGTGCGTAGACATGATTGGAGCCATTGAAGGTCAGACCCGAGTGCCGTCGAATCTAGGGAAGGTCTAATGAGTGGGTCATTGTCGGAACATTCAATGTTGAATGTTTGGTGCTCCACGAGAGTAAAAGCCCGATGACGATGGAAGGTTTTGTGGAAGTCAGAACCATTGAGAGGTGAGTTATGGGCAGGTGCCACATTGACGTCGTGTCAGTGCCACATCACATAGAAAGAGTGATAGGAATACATGTGGATGACACATGGCAGTAAGGTGGATTTTGACCATGAGAGCACGGATACTTCATGAGGCTCTAACTTTAGATCCATAAATTGGATTTGGGCACGGTTATAGTCGTTGGAAATATCTCGGCAAGTAGAATCCATCTGTAGTCCTTAGGTTCAGTCTTGACTGTAGTTGAGGTAGATAAATCTTAATGTCCCACAAGTATAAGAGAGGGTTAGGGGCTCAGGTGTGTTATAGTATACAAGGATATAAACTTTGGAACCGACTAACTAAGAAGGTTGTTTACAGTCGGGATGTTGTCTTAAGAAAGCTTAAAGATGTTCCTAAACATGAAACCATACCAAATGGAAAAGAACTGGAGACTATAGAGTTTGAGTTAGAGTGTGAATAATTTGACTCAACAGAATAACATGAATCAAAAGAATAAGAAGAACCTCATACTCCAATATTGAGAAGATTGGTTTGGGAAAGAAGGCAACCAAAAAGGTATACTCCACCTAATTTTTGTTATAGTTTTTCTTTATCTATTACTAATGATGATCCCATAACTATTGGGGAGGTAGTGGATTCAGAGGATGGTAAACTCTAAAAGAATGTCGCGATTGAAGAAATGACATCCTTGGTTAAGAATGAGGCTTGAAATCTAGTTGAGTTGTTTGATGGAAGTAATCCCATTGGCAACAAATAGGCGTTTAGGAATAAGTTGAATGCAGAAGCTAAAGCGAAGAAGTATAAAGCTTGCTTAGTAGTGAAGGGACAATCCTAGGCGGAGGGAATTGGTTTTGGTGAAAATGTTTCTCCTATTGCTAAATTGTCTTCTATTAGATTTTTTTTTTGTCTATAGTTGTTGCTTTTGATCTTGAAGTAGAGGAGATGGATTTAAACACAACATTCCTACGTGCAAATTTTGAAGAAGAAATCTACATTTAACAATTGGAAGGTTTTACAGTGAAGGGGAAGAAAGAGTTGGTTTGCAAATTGAAAAGGTCCCTGTATGGGTTAAAGCAATAAAAAAGTTTGAGACTTATATATTGGGACTTGGTTCCTGAAGGAGCAAACTTGATCATTGTGTGTATTCTGAGGTGGTTGGTGATCATTTTATTTATGTGGTCTTGTATGTTGATGATATGTTGTTGATTGGAAACAACAAGGAAATCATCAAGGATGTAAAAAATCAGTTGTCTTCTAAATTTGATATGAAAGATTTGGTGCTGCAAATTTTATTTTGGGCATGGAAAATAAAAGAGACTGAGAAAACATGAAACTTTGGTTAAATAAAAAAAATTACATGGAGAGAGTATTGGAAAGGTTTAAGATTCAACAATGTAAACTGGTCAAAAGTCCCCAATCCTGTGGGTGTAAATTTATTTACAAATCAGTGTCCCAAGACACATGAAGAGGAAGAGGACATTTCTCATTTTCCTTATGCTAGTGATGTTAGCAGTTTGATGTGTGTAATGGTTTATGCTAGATTGGACATTGCCCATGTAGTGGGAATTTTGAGCAAGCATATGTCAAAACTAGGAAATGAGCATTGTATAGTTGTAAAGAGGGTCTTTAGGTATCTGCGTGGCACTACAAATTATGCAATCTGCTACTAAGGAACACCTAGACTAGACAAAGTGTCAGATGTACATGGCTTTGTTGATGTAGATTGTGTTGGAGATATGGATCCCGATAAGGAGCGACCAAAGGCGATTGATGAGTCTTCTGAGAGGGGCATTCCAACTGAACCATCGTACGAGAAAATTGCACCCAACATTCATAGATCAAGTCCCCATCATTCACAATATAACGTCCCCATCATTCACAGATAGACTAATTAGCTCTCTTACTTGATCTTATCTTACATCCCAAACTCCCAATCTCACGTCTCGATAAGTATCTCATCTCACGTCCCAATATGAGGGGCCATCTATAAAGAGGGGCGGTCTAGTGAACTACAACCATCGACAAAAAGGGGCATAAGTGATTGATGATTGATTGCATTGATTGGATACATCCAGTGAGAAGGGCACTCGCAACATCAACATGGATCTATAAGTAGTTATGTGTTTAACCTATTTGAGGGTGCAATTAGTTGGATGAGTAAGGGATAGTCTATGGTTGCACTCTCAACTGAATACATGGCAGCTACTCATGCAAGCAAGGAAGTTGTATGATTATAAAGATTGCATTCATGTATTGGGTTTCTACAACAAGCTATAAGGTTAGATTGTGATAGTCAGAGTGCAATGTTTATGGCAAAAAACCCTGCTTATCATTATAAAACAATGCATATTGATGTTCAATATCACTTTGTGAGAGACATGGTTGAAGACAAGAAGGTGCTACTGGTGAAGGTTGACACTTTGAATAATGTTGTAGATTCATTGGTGAATTTTGTTAATACAAGGAAGTTCTCTTGGTGTAGAGAATAAATGGAAATTGTTGATCATGTAATCCTTGGGCCCCTTGTATCCAAAGAAACCAACAAGTGGGAGAATATTGGGCATGCATTATATTATTTGCACTGTTAGATCTATGTGTTGTATGTTGCTTACAATGTTAGAACCCTAACTATTTGCTTGTGTAATAAATGGTGAGTGAAGTAAAATTAAAAATACATGGAAATGAATGGAAAAATATCTATTTATGTATAGTGCACCGAGGGAGTTTGGGGGTGGAGCCCCCAAATATTTTTTTGTTGGGCGGTTTTTTGGCCAATGTTTTTTCATCCGATTGTAATATAATTTCGGTTAAGGAATCTAATCCAAGTTAATGGATTAGGGTTTTTTATGCCACATAATCATACATATTGTATTGTAAATGGTGAGGTTAATACAATGAGAGTTAGAGGCACAGTTCTAAACATTGGTTAGTTTTCCTAGTTAAGGGTTTATGGGGTAAATGTACGAGTACTATGTGTGAATTATATTGTTTTCTTTTTTGTTTTATAAAGAATCTATGTGTGCATTACTATATTGCAAAGATTTAAAACTTACAAACCTTAGAACTATTATAGGACAACATAAAATAACATTATCCCTCAACAAAATTGAGATGATGAGTCAAACAAATAATAAAATAGATGTAGCCAAGCCACATGCACAAATCTCCAAGCACACGAGCTTAAGAAGGCGATGCGACCTCTTAGGAATAACAAAAAAGTGAGTAAAGGATCCAACATCCTCCTCAAAGCAAGTGAATTAACCATCTCAAGATCCTAAAGAAACAGTAGAATAATTCTCCACTATGCGTGCCCTCGTAGACTCCTCCAAGAAATCATTAAAGTATCACAAAAGAAATGCACCCCACTAGAAAATGGCCCACATGTGTGAGAGAAACAAGAAGATAGGAAGGAAATTCCTCGAAACAAGTGCAAATAACCTCCTCCATTGTGGTACGTGTGGTATCCAAGGTGTTGAGAAGTTAACAATCCATTAAATAGTGTAAAGAACATCAATCGAATCTCAACTAGCTCCCAAGAAGAAGGGGATGACCCCATAAGCAATCAAATGTGCAATCACCTCAATATATTTTCCCATCAAGGTGAGCGCTCCACTCAAAACCAAAAACCAAAAACCACCACCTAATAATATCAACACAAGTGTGAAACCAATCCAAAAAACTAAGATGCTCTAGCAATTAGCCTCTACATGGTCAAAATGGGGTTAACGAGGCATTGAATAGTTAAATCAACATCAATATGTGTGCACCAAGGGTAGTGCTCCATCAAAGGGGTATCTCAATGTCATAGCAAAGTGGCCTAGGCACCATAAGACCCTAGAGCACTTAGGGCACTCTCACGTGAGGCTATGCAACCCATCAATCATAAAAATAACCACGATATTTCCTGGAACAATGTGAAAAGGGAGATATGTGCCAACTGAGACATAACGGAATACTATCGACAATACCAAGGTGTAAACCATATGAAAATAGATCCAAAGTCATTTTAATGCACCTAGCTCCAAGTTGAGCCACATTGTTATAATTCTACATCTATACACACTGTAATTTCGAATAGGGCTTGCATCTACCGTAATTTAACAACCCTGCTACTATTAGTTAAGAAATTACACATTCCAATCCTTGCCACAGGTTGACAATTACACACATTTTGCTCTGATGCCAAAATTATAACTCATGGTCACCTTACTCGGTATAAGTCTTCACAAAGGTGCCCTTGGCACCATAATTTTGCCTTTCCATGAATGCATAATGCATACTACTATGACATGCAACATGAAACTTAACCATAACAACAATACAAAATGCACAAACACATATAACTACAAACAACATATGTACACCAGATAAACATAATATTCATCACATAAAACCATAATCATAACACTTATCTTGTGTGAATGGCACCAACTGGATGCAGACCTTAGACATTCCACCCAACCACATACATTGTTGTTCTAGTTGTCTCAACAATAGGTCACCTCCGAGCCGGGGCTACGACTCCACCAGGGAAAAGTTATCCTAATCCAAGCTAAGGTCTCATAGATAGTGTAGGTGTTCTCTATCCAAGGTACCAAAATCCAACATCAATTCCAACCTATAGCCTCTCAGTCCCCATTAGCTTGCACAACCCAAGGAAGTGTATTCCCTTCTTTGCACTGTAGTCCCTCAAGTTGTCTCACTTCCCTTCCAAGGCTCCAACATAGACCGACCAAGAAGTCTTAGAGCTATGTGGCTCGAAGAACACTAGTTGCACTCAAGAGTCTCTAGGCACACTCTAGGCTTCATACCATAGGCAATCACCCAAACAATCCTCACTCCAGGGCTCCAACCTTATTCATGGCAACCTAGTGAGAATTGTGCACCAAATCCCCAATAGAATTCACCTAGAATTCAAGGGATTCATAAACAACACATATTTACATAGCTTTCCTATCTGACCCTCCAACATGAACTCCACATGCACTAGTCACAAATGGAAAAGATTGGAAAACTGTGGAGTCATAATGGCTCAAACTGCCATTTGAATGGAATGTTTTGTTTTGAAAACAAGATTAAGTATGCATGGACTTGAATTTCCATGCAACACTCAAAGAAGCCCCCCTTAGGAACCTTTTCCCAGAATTGTAACTTAGGATAATATGTTGATACGACTTAGGCTTGTAATATTATATTACTTTTGACATTAACCCCTTTTCAGGCCTCCTAGCCCCCTCACCTTTCCCTCTCATGGAGTCCTATCCCCCCATACTCTTTTGTTTGACTTGGTCTGCAATTGTGATGTTTCTTTTATTAATTAGTATTTATGTATATATTACAATACAAGCTCTCTAGCCTTTGATCATCACAGACACTCTAGCCCAAAACATACTGGCTAACTAGCCTAAAAGATCATATGTACACATATACAATTACATCCTGGGGGTCAAACTAGGGGTATTACATTGATAAAGTGTTCCAACTAGGCATTATGTACCACAATAGAAGTTTAACCAAATCCAACCATTCAACATAACACAAGAGAACCACCCTGAAAAGTGTCACTTCCAACAAAGAACAAGATAAAACATGAGATATATCATCATAACACTAGAAATCCTACTGAGCTATAGGGGAATAAACTAATAGCTCTGCACCATACACTTTCCTCTAAACATCGCAACACTCAACCATTAAGGCAATTACTTGGAACAAGCCATAAGGGCAATGCCAGGAAAAGTGTGTGCGCGACCAATATAAGCCCCTATATCGATCAATAATCCACCAATATCGTATGCAAATATTTGTCACATGAAATGTATAAGATGATCCTCATACAAAATAATGGGTAACACTTACCATCCCCCAATAATCCTTTTTTGACTGGAGTAGTTCCAATTAAGCTTGTGATGTTAACTTTCTTCGAGTTGTTATGGTCATCCACAAAATTAGTGTAAGTGATGCTTTTGGATTTGATTATCATAATCATCGTCATACTAGTGTTTATTGACATACCAGTGCTAGAACAAAAATCTTTGAGAATCCTTAGTTGTATGTTGAGATTAAAGGGACACCTAGCCATAAGAACAATATCGTCAATGTAAAGAAAAAGGATGACGACTATTTCAAATTAAAGTAGTACCAACACAACATGCTTCTTCCAAACAAACCTTTTAACTTGTCAATGCAAATGCAAAAAAAGGTAAGGGACTAGGGACAACCTTACTAACCCTTATATTACAATTAATTTATTCCGGCCAACAAATTAACAATAACTTTCTCATAAAACTTTATTTCCACAACGCTTAATTTAAATGCACCTTTTATTTTTCTAAGGTATTCAAAATTTATTTCTAGACGCCATATCAAAAGCTTTCTATAAATTAAAAAATATTTTTAAAATGAAAATTATAATTTAAATGATATTTTAATTTTTAAAAAAACTCAATCTTATAACCTCTAACTTAGCTAAAAAGCTCATAAACATTTAAAAATAAAAATACAAAATACAAAACTAAAACAAAATATAAGAATCTTTTAATTAGTGTAGCTAGTGATTATAATTAATTTAGAGAGCTAATTAATTTAAAAGTGATTCATCGACCACAAATAACATTTGAATGACTCAACTTTTTGTTGAGGAAATAATTCTTTTAGTGCTTTCATATTCAATAAGAAGAAAAGCTGCACTTATTTGTTACAATAGAAGCACATAGTGTTTATACACATCTGATAATCCACATATATCAGGGAAATAAGTGGGAAATAAGTGACAAACCTTCATAATATTACATGGTTCCATCATTATAACCAAAAAACTAAGATGGAAGGATCATAACACCAATTAGAACATCTCTCAAAAGAAACACTATTCACTCTCAAAACCATAGAAAGATCGCAAAAGGGTATAAGCCGAGAGATATACTTGATAGCCCATCATAAAGATAGTCAATTACCTAGTTTTTCCTCTCCTCCTTGCACCCTAAGTCTTGAAGCTAGGAGGGAAGGAGGATAAGATAGCTTGAAATATAGACGATGAACAATCCTTACTCGAAATTTTAGAAACTAAAGAGCCCTTGCTTGAGATAAACTTACCTCCTTGCGCTTCTAAATCTGATTTCTTTGGAGTAGGAGGCTTTAAGAGCTAGTTAGGGATGAGTTTGTTGACCCTAAGATCATCGCAACTGATACCAGGACACATAATCTCATGGTCCATCTCAAAGGCAGAAGAGAAGGCACAAGTTTCTTATATCGGTTGCGACAATTCATCCCAAAAATCACATCAAGGAGAGTCAATGCCGTGTCAAATCACTTTGACCATACTCCCAATAGATTCAATCTTTGTGCATTTACCTTAAATATGGGACCCATCAACACATTAAGAAAGGGGGGGAAACTCCATACACTAAAGCCATATTGTCATTGCCGTTGCAACCTCCCACCACCCTAGCCATTTTCTCCTCTAGTGCATCTAGCTAAAGGCCCCCCTGTAAAGGGATTTTGGACTCATAAACTACAGGCCCATCAACCCTCATGCTCAAGCAATGCCCAACACTATTATCCTTTATATCCCTTGTCATTGCCTCACGACTTAAGAAAAATAGAGCACCCATCTTGGATGCTCGAAATCCAACACTACTGGCCTCCCCACCATCATTTTGAGCAAACAAATGGATTGAGTGCTTAGTCTACAACGAAGCATTCTCAATCCCAACCTACTGAGAAGAGAACCTGCCTTCTTCCATTTTTTTTGTATAGATCGTCTTTGCATTGACATTCAATTTGGAGGTGGCCTTTTTTCCTAAAAAATTGTATTGGAAATGGATGCCCTCATAGTTCAAGATCTGAGCTTGCTTCGCCCCCAAAAAACAAAATTAATCTCTTTTGGTAGCCCTCCATTGATGGACATATGAATTGGAATTCATGGAACCCCCTCATGAGATAGAGTTTCCTTAGATGGATAGTAAGAGATGTCCAACTTCTCCCTAATAGCCTGCAAGACCCTTGCATCATTATAGTGTAGTGGGAGGAGCCCTTACAACCTCACTCAGATGACCATCTCATCTTAAAGAGAAAAATGTGACTTGAAGGAGTCTTACCATTGCTTAAGCACAACCTCGACTTGATTGAAGAACTAGGGGCCACCACCTAGAACAATAGCCCTATACACCACATTTGTAGAACTGGAAGTGAAGAAGCCTCGTTGAAGAGGATAAATATGGACCTTGCCCTTACTAACAATCACTCTCAAAGCTTCAAACCATGAAATCAATTTTGAGATACGTGATTTTTGCCTAGAAAAATACCATATCAATTCTCGCTGCATGAAGTCCATGGCGCATCTACTATCCATTTTGACAAGAAGGATATCTTTGTGAACTAGTGGAAGAGAGACACTGCTTCTTGCCCATGAAACAAAACCCTTGAAACCTTAAATTGCCTACCTTTTGTCCCTCCTCCATTCAACTGCTTTCATCCATGATATGATTGAATGACTCAACTGTATGGCTTTTAACTTAATTTGAAATACTTATAATAAAGTTCCATGAAACGAGGAGTATTAATGTCAAAATAAATTTAACATAGGGTATGCAAAAATATAATTATTATAACTAGTTTTATTAGTTGATTTTTTGATTTTACTAATGCTATTTTTGGACAAACCAATTATGACGACGATGTGATGATTATTACCATCCACTCACACCAACTTTGGTTTATTGGACCTCAATAGAATAACAAAGAATTATTTGGTTTACTTTAAAATTTTATTTATATATTGAAAAGATTGGAGATAAACTTTTCCAAATCTTCATAGTTTTGATGATTTCACTTGTTAGGAAGGTCGGTATTATTACAAGTATTATAAAATTGAGATTTAATGTAGATATATGTAGATCATTTCAAGAGTAAGTGTTTTTCATTCTCCACCTTCTAAGTGCCACAAAGATGACAAACTTCTTTCATGACATGACATTTTAGGAATTGTTCAACACCCATTCTTTCTTATTTTCACAATATCGATTTTATTCTTTAACCTATGATATAACAGAAATATACTTTTGATATTTCAAATTGAGATTAATAACTTATTTACAATATTTTTATTTATTTATTTAATAATTTATCCCTGTATGTGACAATATTTTTAATGATATCCAAAGTGATCTTCTGCTCTATTCTTTAATAATTTAATGAAAATTTATCATTATCTTAATATTCTTGTAACCAAAATTTATCATTATCTTTATCTTAATATCTTGTATTCTTCTAAGGTGATATTCCACGTCATGATGGACAAAAAAATGAATACGCCAAATTACCAAGATAGTACAGACTTGGCTTTAACCAATTTGGGGTGTCGGGGAACTCTTGACATATAAAATTCATCAGCGTATGTGAAAGGACACGTCAGACGATGACCTGGCAGCGGCATCCATACTTTGGCGATTTACGGGAAAATCTCTCGAATTGTTTGGTGCTTGCTATCCATATAACGGGAATCCCACAAACAACATTTATTAAATTGAAAATTGCTTTTCTGGTTCGAAAACCATCGAGGATTCGAATGAACCCAGGAACCCAAAAATCATATATCATTTCATGTACTTAATGGTGTGTTAAAATAAAACAGAATTGCATGGAGTGCACGCATAGCTGTTCTGCGCTAACGCCCACTGTTCGAGGGCCGTCCCAGTTTCGAATCACAACGCTACCGCGGCAGCTTAAAATCCCAGTAAGTCGGTTGTTTCTTCCTCTAAATTGTTGCCTCTGGCAACGATTTTGATTGTACATCGCATCATTAATTACATAACTTGTTGGGTTAATTAACCAGGGGTTAGGAAAAGCATGGGGGCGCAAACGGGTGGTAGTGAGCAATAAGGCGCCCAGCTCCAATGAACACGATTCCAATGGTGCCTTCCCAACATCAAAAAATCTCTTCATGCAAGAGGTAAGGTCCTAAAATTTCGATTTTTCTTTGTTTTCTTCACACGGCAAGATTCGAATATGAATATGAATTCCAATAAGATTCGGTATGGAAAAATATGTCACTTAAAAAAAAATCCAGGACGGCTCCAATCGAATACTGAAATATACATCTCAAGCATATGAAAATATGCAATCTGTTTCAATTTTTGGAAGAATTTCAGTATTACGAATTGTCAATAAATCAGAAAAAATAATTCATTTGACTATTTAGTTTATATTTATAGGGTTATTAAAAAATATTTTTGGATTTTTTTTGGGTTTATGGGTACACGGGAATCAAAGATATGAACTATATGATCAAAGACAGTGAAAAATATGTTGTATATTATCAAATACAGTGGAAAATATGTTGAATATAATTAAAGACAGTGGAAAATATGTTGACTGTACCTGGCCGTACTGTACGGAAAAGTCGTCAAATTTTTGTATTGCTGCTGAATTTATTTACAACAAATTCCATTACAGCCGAGTCTTGCTCCTATGGTTTCCTCAATTTTTTATTTATTTATTTTTAATTTTTAATTTTCTAAAAAATAATTTTATTGTTTGAATTCTACAAAAAACACGCCTGGAGGCGCTGCACCGCAGAGCATAGACTTCTTTCAGTTTAGGTTTTAGGTTCCAGGCCTGGGGGATTTTTAAATTTGTGAAGTCCACCTGGGACTTGCACCTGCCCCTGTTACTTGGAACTATTTACCAGAAACCTGACCAAGACACCTTTTTTTCAATCCATTCCCCTTCCTTTTATTGTTTCCATTCTCATCATGACAGTTCATTAGTACTTTAATAATCAATTCTATATGCATAATATACGTAGATTGCCGGTGGTGGGTTCATGTAATCTTATCTCCTGAAAACCTCCAGCCCTGTTTTTCGTTCTGTTCCCATTCTCTTTTTAGTAACATCACCTGCTACTTGCACCCAGCCTTGTTACTTCGAATCTATTTTACAAGAAACCTGACCACGATACATGTTTCTCATTCGATTCACCTTTGCATTCTTGTTTCCATTCCCACCTGGATAGTACATTTGTACATTGCTAGTCAATTTTCTATGCATAATACATGTGGATTAGGGTTGCCAGTGTTAATATTATAGTAGCTGCGGGAGGTATTTACCCCCACGTGTGAACCTGACGAGAATA
>JZKD02S1676509.1:171181-194275 GCA_000966675.3 Picea glauca
GAGGGGGAGGTCCCGGGGTCAAACCCCGCGGGCTCTCCAAAACTTTTACACATAGCTAAATTAGCCAATAAAATAGTGACACGTGGAGCCCAGTGATTGGGCCATGTGTCCGACTTTAATTCGCTGCAAATGACACGTGTCGTCATTCCATTGGGCAGCCAACATCCAACCAACAATCGCCACGTCACCCCTCTGCCAAGTCAACAAAAGGTACGGCCCTCCACGTGGCCGTACGGACTGTACGGACAGGTAGAGTCAGCACCCAACTTTGACCTTTTTGACTCGGTGGTAAAATCGCGATATCTCCTCCATACGGACTCCATTCGCGAAAATAAATATACCGCCGGAATCAGGAAAACGAGACGGACACAATGGCACTGGTTTCGTCTCAATCCGAGCATTTTGAAAATTGAGCAAATTTTTGCCCCCTGGTCCAGATTTTGATCAGATGCGTACTGAGTCTAGTCTTCAGAACAATGGGAGTTCATCAACTCCCAATCCCACTATAGTTAATTGCACTCCTTTGACACCTACAACCGCTACAGTTGCAGTGCCGGAAGCCTACACCGATACTGTGGCTCGACCTGTAGTCAATGCTTCGTCTCTTGCCTCTAACCCTTTTGGGGGTTTTGGCCTCTCATCGAGTTACAATGTTCAGACCATCCCCATGGCTACTAGTCCATTTTCTTATGGTATGCCAAGTTTCACTTCGTAGTCTTCGACTGCCATCCCAGTTGCTAGCCATAACGTTGGCCTTGGACATGGGGGCACCACACCTCCGTACACTCCCTTTCCATTTGGTAGCTCTCATGTTCCCCAAGCGAATCCTAATGTAGGAAGTGTCCCCTTCCCTAACCTTGGGTCTAATCCTTCTACAACTAGATGGAACAACCAATATGGCAGACACGTTCCACCCTATATCCCTATCCCCTCGGTGCCGAATTCGACCAATACTTTTGGCATAACGAATCCACTTCAATTGTTTGGATTCCCACCTGGAGGAGGTTAGTATTATGTCTTGGGCACCCCCCAACCTGGATCTAATCCAGTTGGGGGTAGTTTTAACAACCCTCAATTTGGAGCTAATCCAATTGGGGGCAATTTTCATAACCCTTATCAGAACATTCCTGCTGGAATGATGCCCAATCCATCTTTCACGAATCCGCTCGGAGGAGGGTATTTTAATTTCGAAAAAGGTTCTGGTCCTTACCAAAACCTTGAATGGAACGTAGCTCCTAATACTCAATATTTTGTAGGAGGATGGGGTCAGGTGTCGCAGCCCCGTATTCCCTTTCTAGTCACGCTTAATCTTCCAGATTTATCTAAACTAATGAACGACCTGGTGAGTCATGATCCCACATGGCCACCTGTCCCCACCAAGCTTTCGTCAGACATTCCAAAGTTTGAAGGTAAGAATGGCGAGGACCCTAGTGACCACATCACTACTTTTCACCTCTGGTGCTCATCGAATTCTTTGAATCACGATTCTATTAGATTACAATTGTTTTAGCGCACTCTTATCAGGATTGCGTCACAATGGTATATTGAGCTACCTAGGGGAACATATGGGTCTTTCCAAAAATTAGTGCTGGCCTTCCTTAACCACTTTCAACTATCCGCTCGTTACGATGTTGGCCTTGAACTTTTGTCAACTTTACGCCAGGGTTCCGATACTCATATTTCAGACCATATCCACGAATGCCGTAGGCGAAGATGGTTAGTTAAGAATCCCATACCCCCAACCTTTCTTTTAGAATGGTTTTTAAAATCTTTGCATGCTCCTATTTCAAAGGACGTTGCTACTTCCGAGGTCTTCAGCGAGGAAGAGGCCATTTTTAGAGCCCAACAATTCGATTTGATCTATGCCCAGTCAGAGATGTTATACCACCTTCTTCCTGACGCACCACGGTCAACTCATGATCCTAGACAGGGTCTTGGGCCCCATGCTGATGGCATTGTGGGGTCCACCAATGTAAAGTCCGCAAACTTAGCAACGAAGTCTGCCAGAGGACCATCTTCATCTAGATCCTCCAAACCCACCCAATCAACAGATGTACATTCCGTCCAGTCATCGAAAAACCCAAATGGTGACCAACAACCAGATGGGAATAAACGGAAAGGTCGAAATAATCGTAGAGGTGGGAAGAATAAACCCAAGGACAAGAATAATAATGGAAAATAGAACGATAATGCTGGGGAGGGAACGAAAGAAAAGCGTAAGGTTAAGTTTCCTTGTAAACTTTGTACAGATGATCACCTTACACACTTATGCCCCAAACTTGCGGAAGCTTCGAGGCTTTTAAATTTCCTACCCGCTATGCTAACAAATCCTTTTCCTCACAACCAATAGTTAGCCTCGAGTTCTTCGAACGCCAGAAATGCGTCTGGTGGGGGTCAAAACCCATCATTGCAAGATGACGACCGTGTTTGCATCAATATGGTCGGCGCAACCATCGATATAGCCACTCGCTCTCGAGATTACGACTCTTCAAAATATAGTACTAGCCTAGAAGCTGCTCCTCCACCCCCCGAGACAAATTTACAGATCAAGAAACCAGAGCCACCACCTCGTATTCCGAAAGGAGTATTCAAGCACTCTACCCATAACCCTAATGCTAAAGCCGCCCATAACTACTCTATCATTGAGGATCTAGGCCAAATGTCTTGTACGATGTCTACTTTGGAGTACTCCAGACATGTCCATCACAGAGGAATGCCTTATTCTCTGCCTTAGGAGCTCTAGAACCTAGTGGCTCAAAGATCATCAAGTTCAATGTCACGGATGTGAAGCCTCGCTTACCTTACCATGTGGCTTTCCAAATCCACGTGGAGTATTCTAAATATACCATCAAACGAGTGGTCGTTGATGAGGGTGCTGCCACTTACGTGATGTCCTTAGCATGTTGGAAAGCTATCGATTCTCCAACCCTTTCAAAGTTGTTGACCATGTTGGCCGCATTCAACGGTCATTCCTTCCACCCTCATGGTATTCTCCCTGTCTTTCCAGTCCAGTTAGGTGGGAAGACGGTAGAAGTGGAAGTAGAGGTAGTTGATGCACCTCTCGATTATAACCTATTACTAGGTCGCAATTAGACTTATGCTATGGTCACCGTCGTATCGTTTGTTTTCTGCATGCTTTATTTTTTTCATCAAGGGGAGATTGTGACGATCAATCAATTATCCTTTGCGTACCCTAGTCCAAACGCATCTGTTGGACCGTCGATCCCTGTGGTCGACAATTCTCAGCCGAAAACTGAGAATATCGATGTCAGAATGTATTCTTCCCTCATGGGTACTTTCGACTTCTCGGCGCCGATTCACCACATTTACGCCATGTCTAGTACGCCCACTTCAATAGAGAGGTTGATCCCTTTGTGCACTTCTTATTTTAGTGACCCTTGGACCCTACCTTCTTCGAATTTATCGATTGAAGGTCAGTCGCATGCTGGCATGGCTATGCCACTATCGGCAGAAGAGATCACCTATCAAGCTATTCTTGACTCTTCTGCCGACCCCGATCCAGTTCCCTCACAGATGATCGAGGAAGATCCAGTTCCCAGGCCCGTATAGGCCACTTTGTTATCTTGTTCACATGACTTCTTGGATGAGACTTTGCCTTCGGACGAAGCCATCCTTGAAGCCATGAATGTTTCCAAGAGACCTTGGGACGATATGCATCATCGGTCTTATTTTCTCCCAAGTCTTGAAAAAATTGAGCAAGATGATTTTAGATCTACCCTGAGTGATATAGTCGGTCACGCTGTAGTTCCACATGATACACATGACATTTATGCTGAAGGGAATATGATGAGTATTTCTCCCACCGTCCAGATCGATATCTTTTGTACCCCTGGCAAGATTGAAAATGTAAATATAGGTGCATATTGTTCGTCAAAGGAGACTCTGATCTACACCAATCCCTTCAAAGAATTTCGAGATGTATTCGCTTGGTCATATGAAGAGATGCTAGGGATCGACCCCCATATTATCGAACATGAGATTAGGACTTACCTGAATGCTAAACCCGTTCGATAATGTCTTAGAGTTGTTAATCCTAGGAAGGCCCTCGCTATTAAGGCAAAGGTAGAGAAGCTACTTAATGCCGACTTTATCTACCCGATTCCCTTGACCGAATGGGTATCCAACCCCATTCCCGTGAATAAAAAGCAAGGAACCATCCGCGTGTGTATGTACTTTCGTGACCTGAACAAGGCCTGTCCTAAAGATAACTTCCCCATGCCTTTCATTGATCAGATTCTCAATGAGTGTGCGGGAAGTGAAATATTTTCTTTTATGGATGGATTTTCAAGCTATAACCAAATCCAGATCAAACCCAAAGACCAACATAAGATGACATTGATATGTCCTTGGGGCACGTTTGAATACCAAAAAATGCCTTTCGGCCTGAAAAACGCCAGAGCGACCTTCCAACAAGCCATGACTTTCACTTTTCATGATCTCAAACACATAGTCGAAGCTTACCTCGATGATCTTGCTGCTCACTCTCACAAGAGAATGGATCATGTTGCGCACCTTCGACTGGTTTTTGAAAGATGTCGCTACTATAGAATCCGTCTCAACTCTCATAAATGCATCTTTTGCATTAGATCTGGTAGTCTCTTAGGATTCTTAGTCTCCGAGACAGGGATCATGGTAGATCCACTTAAGGTTGAGGCAATTCTTCAGTTGCCTCCCCCGCACACCATTAGACAACTTCAAGGTTTACAGGGGAAAGCTAACTTTTTGCGTCGATTTATTGTGAATTATGCCAATATTACTAAGGGTTTCATGCGCCTATTGAAGAAAGACACCCCGTTTATCTGGGATGAGCGAGCCCAATAGTCTTTTGACGCCTTAAAGAAAGCCTTAATATCGACTCCTCTACTGAAATCTCCTGATTACAATAGAGATTAATTGTTTTATATCACCGCGTCTGAAGAGACCATTGGTATGGTTCTAGTTCAAGAGGATGATGAGCTCCGCGAGCACGTCATCTACTATCTCAGTCAAAATTTAGTCGGTCCTGAACGAAATTAATCACACATTGAAAAGCTAGCTTTGGCTGCCATCCACACAGTCCAACGTTTACGACACTATATATTGCTTTGAAAAACTACTATGGTTACCAATGTTAATCCATTTCAATACGTCCTCACTAGATGTATCATAGGCGGAAAATATAATAAATGGATTGTCATCCTACAAGAATTTGATCTCGACTTTGCTTCCGCCAAGTCCAAGAAATCACTAGTTTTTGCAGAGCTAATATCTAATTTCCCACGGCTAGATGAAGATGTTATTCATGTCGATTCATTCGTAGATGAACACATTTTCCTTGTTTCCTCATCCGACCCCTGGTATGGAGATATTGTTTTATACCTTCAAACCTTGAAATTCACTCAGCATCTCTCGCGAGATGATCGATGACGTGTTCGATACCAAGCCAAAAAGTATACAATCGTCGACGAATCTTTGTATCATTGAGGAATAGATAGCATCTTACGTTGTTCCTTAACTCACGAAGAAGCCGAGTTAGTCCTTAATGATTGCCACAAAGGGGCTTGTGGCGGTCATCTATCCGGGCTTGCGACAACCCAAAAAAACTTGTGGGCCGGTTACTTCTGGCCCACCATCTTTAAAGATTGTATTGAATCAGTTAAGAAGTGTCACCCCTGCCAGGTGTTCACTCAGAAAATGCACTCGCACCCAGCCCCTCTCCACCTAGTCATTACCATCGATCCCTTCACTAAGTGGGGAATAGATTTTGTTGATTGCAACCCAACTTTGGTTTGGGGGCATCAACACATTATCGTGGCTGTCAACTACTTCACCAAGTGGGCTGAAGCCATGCCTACCGTGAAATTTGATGGGAAGACTGCAACTTTTTCGTATTCAACCAAATTATCGCCCGGTTCGATATCCCGAGTGAGATTGTCACTGATCATGGCAATCATTTTCAGAATGAAATGATGATACAACTAACATCTAAGCTGGGGTTTAAACATGATCACTCGTCTCCTTATTACCCCCAGGAAAATGGGCAAGTAGAGGTCGTCAATAAGTCTCTCAAGACCATTTTCTAAAAAACTGTCATTCGAAGCAATTCCAACTAGCACATCATGTTATATCCTGCACTTTGGGCATACCGAACCTCAGTTAAGACTGCCACTAATTTTTCTCCTTTTCAGTTAGTACACGGTGTGGAGTCGATACTTCCCATTGAATGCGAAATCCCTTCTCTCAAATTGGCAGTTGAGCTCCTACCCGATACTTCGGATTTAGAGCGACGCCTGGTACACCTGGAGAGTCTTGATGAGCAGTGTCGAGACACCTTTATGGCTATTGAGGCAAACAAGAAACGTGTCAAGGTGCAGTACGATAAGTCTGTTTTTCCCTGGTTGTATGTTGAGGGGGACTTGGTCCTCTTGTATGACCAAGCCAAAGAACTGCTAGGGGCAGGTAAGTTTAAACCCATGTGGCACGGTCTTTATATCGTGCGACATGTTCTAGAAAAAAGAGCCTACAAGTTGAAGATTATGAAGGGAATAAATTGGCTGAGCCAAAAAATGGGCTCTACTTAAAAAAATATTACGCTTGAGCCCTGGGCTTGGGCGAAACCCTTTGTATAATAATGTAAATTTAGTGTATATACACCTTTCCACCCCTTTTTTTTGTTTTGTCTTTGGCTTGCTTATCGAGTTTTCCCTTTTGTTGGCGGATGTCAATGGAATCTTTGGTCTACGTAGGATTCACAGACGGAGTCAGTCATCATACACTGAACTTAGCTTCTGCCGCTTGGGTGATTTACTCGTCCGAGGGTCTGCTGGTGTCTTCAGGTGGCGTATGCCTAGGGCCATCCACGAATAATGTGGTTGAATATAGCATCGTTATAGAATTATCGCGTGATGCTATCTCGCATGGTATTCGCTCTATAGAGGTGCACCTAGATTCTTAGTTAGTCTTACATCAGTTAAACGGTCGTTACCGTGTGCGTGATCCGACGTTACTCCATGGATTCCTACGGGTACGTCTTTTAGAACGAAAATTTGATTTTATTACATATTTTCACATTCCTATAAGTTTTAATCATGTATCCGATGCCTACGCTAATTATGTTTTGGATTGGCATTTGTCACATTAATAAAGCAAAAAAGACCATTAAATCAATGTACACATTGTAAGATATAAGTACAACCAAAGATTCCTTTTTTTTTATATTTCCAAAAAATACGGTGTTTTATATTACAAAATTGGGGCTAAACCCCTCAAAAATACATATACAGTCGATATACATGTCCTATGATATCTACGCCAGTGGCACCAGATGAGTCTCGTGATATTAAACCACAACATTGGTGAGACGCTGGAAGAGTCGTACCCATGCTCTAGGTACACCGACAACCTGCCTCTGCATGGCTTCAGGTAGATCCTCCACTTGAACCATAGGAATCCTCTGCGTCAAACACGATAGGTTGCCCTGCACGTTCTGAAGGACTCTCTCCACCTCTCCTCCCACTGCCTCATCTACCCGGTGACTCCGCCTGAAAATAATCAATCTAATGGAAGTGTACTTTGCTATAGATAATGTCTCATCATAGTCTTCTCCCTCTCTTTGGGAGAATCCTCTAGCCATAAATCTCGCTTTGTACTTCTCTATGTTGTCATATGCAACATGATTGATCTTGTAGATCCACTTGGAAGTCACCACTGACTTCCCTTCTGGTCTCAGAACCACATTCCATACATCATTCTTCATGATGAACTGATACTCCTCCATCATGGCATCCTTCCATTCTTGCTTTTCAACAACTTCTTCGAAGGTGGAAGGCTATGAATTAATGATGTTGCTCATCAATGCCACATAGCTGGAAAACTTATGTGGTCTCTTGCTCTCTCTAAAAGATCCTTTGGAAGTTGCATGTTCTTCATCTTCTCGCAAGGTGTTCCGGAGCCAAGCTGTCTTCCTGGTGGTTGTAGCTTCTCTGGGTGTATCTACATGTCTCTTTGACTCTACCATCTCATTATGAACTTCTAAAATGGGTTTCTTTGGCGTAGAGTCTTCCATGATTGCATCCCTTGGAGCCTCTTTCTCTTCTTGGTCCTCATCCTTGTGAGACTCCCTTAATATTCTAAAGGCTTCGTCTTCATCAAAAGTCACATCCCGGCTAATCTCAATCTGTCTCGGCCCGAGGATGTATATTCTATAGGCCTTCGAAGTCTCACTATATCCAATGAAGATGCCCTTCCTTCCCAAAGGTTCCAACTTCGTTCTCTTTTCCTTGGGAACATGAATGTACACTGGACAACCAAGTATCCTCAATTGGATGACCTCTGGTTTCTTTCTATTGAACACCTCTTCAGGTGTCTTGTTCCCCAATATCTTGTGAGGACTTCTATTCTGGACATACATGACTGTACTGGATGCTTTTTCCCACAAGTGCATGGGTAGACTCTGGTCATGGATCATTTCCTTAGTTGCTTCAACAATCAATTTGTTCTTTCTCTCTGCAACCCCATTCTGCTGAGGGTTGTAGGGAGTTGTCAACTCCCTCTTAATTCCTACTTCTCTACAAAAGTATTTGAATTGATTTGAGGTGTACTCACCTCCATTGTTAGATCTCAAAACCTTAATCTTCTTTTTAGAGAGATTCTTAACTAAAGCCTTGAATTCTTGAAGCTTGTTGAGGACTTCATCTTTTTCTTTCAAGAAGTAAATCCATGTCTTCCATGAATAGTCATCTATGAATACGACATAGTATACAAATTTGCCTAAGGATGGCACCGCCATCTATCCACATACATTAGAGTGTATGATGTAGAAGATCCCTTTGGATCTACTATCACTGCTAGTAAAGCTTCCCTTGGTATTCTTACCAAGTGCACAACCTTTGCATACTCCATCACGTTCTACCTAGATGTCTGGTAGACCTGTGACCACCTTTCTCAATACTGGTAGTGCTCTATAATTTATGTGAGCAAGTCTTCAGTGCCATAGCTCACTTGAGCTCATGGTATTGTGTACAAGAGATTGTTCTTGATGTCCCTTTAGTTTATATAGTCCTCCCTCTTGGACACCAATCATGATAGATTTATTATGGTTGAATTCTTGGGCCATATAAGTACTTGGACATCCACAAAAGCTACCATAAAGCCTTTATCTTCTAAAGTGGAAATAGACAGAAGATTCTTCTTGAAAGAACATCTATAATGGAAATAGGTTTACCTGAATCAAGTTGCAAGGAGGCTTCTCCAACTCCTTTGAATGCATGCTTGGACTTGTCTCCAAGCTCCACTTTAAGGGATATCTCCTTTTCTGTTAGATTTGAAAAAGAATTTCCAAATCCTGTCATGTGCTTGGAGGCACCGTTGTCTATAATCCAAGTATCACTTTCTTGAGTGATAGTCCTTGTGAGTGCTTAAACAAATACAAATTCTTCATCCTTTGACTTTTGTTCTTCAACGTTTGTGGCATGTGCATGGTGCTTCTTCTTCTTCCTCGTTTCATGTTTATGTGGGCATTGTGCGGCATAATGTCCCATCTTCTTACATGTGTAGCATATGATCCATGATGCATCCTTCTTGTAACATTCTCTTAGACTTCTTTGGACTACCTTCTTCCCTTTCCTTCCTTTTCTTAACTTGAGCGGCAAGGGATTGAGTTTCATCATCATTTGTCTTCAGTGACTTGGATATCAATCTGGATTCCTCTTGGGTGCAATCTAACCATAAATTGTCAAATTTGGGAAATTTCCTTCTTGCATAAATTCCTTGGACAAATGGGTCCCAAGAGGAAGGGAATCCATTGAGTGTGATGGTATCAAGTTCAATGTCATCTATGGAGTCTCCAATTGCTTCTAACTGGTCTTTGATCTGTGAGATCCTCATGAAATGGTTGGAGATTATATCTGATTTGTTCATTGTTACCTTTATGAGTTGATGCCTTAGTGTAAGATTTTGGCTGGTATTTCTTGATTTCATAGAGTCTGGTTAGGGTATCAAACATTTCCTTCAGTTTCTTTAGTTCTGATACATTTGGTATTAGATGATCCTTGATAGAGTCTGTTGGGATCCTCTTGGCCTTGACTTCATTCCTTTTGAACTTTGTGTTGGCTTCTTCTTCTTTGAGTTCTGGAAGCACTTTCTTAACGTGATCCAATAATTCATTCTCTTCTAGAATGAGGAGTACCCTATGCTTGCAGGATCTGAAGTTATCTGCTCCATCTAATCTATCTTCAACTCTCATACTAGTTGACATTTTTCTCTGGTAGAAACCCTAGATCTGAGAAATTTCAAATTTCTAATCTTTCATAGAACTGCAACCAAAGTGTTGCAGGGGGTGCGCTAGGGTAGGGAGAAATGATCTATGGTGGTTTTAGTCCAAACATCTTAGAACTAGTGCTCAATGAGCTTGACAAAGAAAATGTTGCAGCTGCAGTTTTCAAGATCTTCCTCCCAACTATTAAACTGTCTTGAAGGTATCCAACTTTGAAACCATGTTAGATTTTATTTACTTATAGAGAAATAAAGTTACCAATGATATTTTACTTCTTTAGAATTAACTTATATATCATGTACTGAGCAATAGCAGCATAAACAAGAGACAAAAGAGCATAAGAGATTTCTCTCAGGAAAACCCCAAATCGGGGAAAAAACCCAACAACCTTTCTTAGATAGATTCCATTCACAAAGCAAGTCCAATTATGAACCAATAGATAAACCCGAGCACAAAGGCTAGGTCAAGGTACAACCAGAAATACCACCCCAACTTCAGCATAGCACAATACCAAGGTAGGGCACCTTTACCAAGAGTAGTGCACAAGAAAGAAATACCAAAAACAATGAACACAAATAATCTCTCCCACTGCAGTTGTATTGTCACCTTCCTTAGACTTTTGCCTTGCTTCTATGTAGATGAGAGAGTGTGAGTGTGTGTGACAAATGAGCTAAGGTGCATCATATTTATAGTCTTCTTGTTCTCCTAACTGGGCTGACTTCTCTTATGGAAAGGTGTCTCTTCATTGTTCCTTATTCTTCAGGGCCGACTTCTCTTATGGAAATGTGTCTCTTCATTGTTTTTTATTCTTCAGGGCCGACTTCTATTATGGGGTATTTCCACATCTATTCAATGCTTCTCTTGCTTTTAAAATATTCTTCTCATCTAAGAAAGGTCATTTAGGAGGGAGAGTTCCTCCTGCAACTACCAAAACATCAACATAAGGACAATCAGAGGAAGAATTCAAAAATTAGACACAACAAGAAGGAAGCAGATGCCAAGGCAGTTGGAAAAGAAAAGAAGATGAGTGATGAAGATTTTGATGAAGAGATGGTTCAGTTAAAACCACAACTCAGTAATATAATGCAGTTTCTACAGGAGAAGATCATAGAAGATCTGAAACAACGATGGAATGTAAGAAAAAGGCTCAAGTGTCCTGTCATGAGGTTGTTTGCTAAGAAGATAATTCTGAGAATGAATGTTTGGATGAATAAAGAGAGGAAACTCGGTAKAATTGAGCATGGAGRATAAAATAAATTTTGTGAACYTGAACTAGGTTCAATCTTAGGAGAGGACGATGATGATGTGCTTAGACCAACACAAAGAAAGGATGTTAGTGACATCAAGTAAGAACARAGAACATACTGCATTTCAAACTAATTGTTTGTGTGAGTGTGTAATTGCATGTATAAAAGATAATGACGCTGAACAAATAYAAGAAGTTCAAGAAAATCAAGACTTTACTTATRAAGAACAACAAGGGGTAGCAGACTTTGGAYATGGACAGTCTTAAAGAACTGTCAYAKAAGAKAAAAGTTCAACAATGTTTCATGATGACARCCATGAAGGAGTTCAGTTTGAAACTCTACAAGTTTGTGAAAAGAGGAGTACACTTASAGGTAAATCAATTGGCTATATATTCTCTTGATAAATKTTTATTTCATTATTTTTGAAGGAATTGTATCSATTATTGAAAAAMATTGGAAATGGGCAAAGGAGAAGATAGTACATGTCTTGCATATTTGTGAAGATGAYGAGGGATGAGYTGATAGGGAGAACTYAACTCAAGACATTGCARYTAGTCCAGAGAAGACTGTGAAGGAGAGAAGGCAAAAGGAAAACATAAATTCTGTCATGGAGAAGGAGGAGACATAATTKTCTCATACAACCAAGAAAATACTAAGGTTGATTTATGAAGGTAATCATGAAAAAGGTTATGCAAAATTACCTTAAGGAAGAACAAACCRAAGCATTGTCTTTAGGAGCAATGAMGAAATTTATACAGAGCAAGAAATTGTTCTATGGAGCAGTGATGAGGTTGTCCAACATAGTCATAAAGTTGCAAGAGGTGAACTACAAGTTCAAGAAGAATCCCATATGCATAATGAGACTAAAAAATGTACATTTTCCAAAGAGAATCCAAGAGAAGAACAAAATGTATTGGAAATTGAGAATAAGCTCAAAGAATGTTTTGAAGAAATTGTTTTTTGTAATACATTTGTTGAATGTGTAAGTGAATACAAAAATGAGGATTCTAAGGATGGAAGCAATCAAACTTCTACAAAACAACAAAAGGAATGGACAAGGAAATCCTATGGCTTGGATATTTGTACAGAAAAGTGGGAGAGAACTCTTCCAACTCTCACACAATACCTCATTGAGATATTGATAATTTAATGGAAGAGAATGCTCCAAGGTGACAAAAAATGTAATTTTTGGTTTGATGAGGAAGGAATTTCTTTGAAAAGTGACCAACTTCAAAGAAGCAGTCTGAAGACAGAAGAAATACAAGAAGGAAAGATTACAAACAATCAGAAGAAATATGAAAGAAATGAAGACTTGAAGAGAGTCATTTGGCTTGAAGATAATTCAGATTGTAGATTTATGAATTGCATTAGTGCAGGCATGGAATTTAACAGTGTTGATGAAAATGATCATTGGCACATGATCATAGAAAACATGAATTGTTTATGATTATGTCATTTTATTAAAGGCAAAGAACAGAGTTTGAGTAGGGAGTCTTGTAAACTGAAAGGGAAGAATAGAGATGTATATTTCTGGTTGTATATGTTCAGAGAACATTGTTATCGAGGAGATAAGTCTTGGAGTGAAGAAGGAAGAGTTTTTACAACTCATATACATGACACTGTTGAGACAAAGGAGGATTGCAAATGATGTAAAGTTGCAGAGCATAAACAAATTCTGTTGTCAAGTCAAAGAGGAAGTGAAGATCAAAGAATTGCTTGGGATATTGGAAAAGTTGAAGATGAAGTTGAGTATAGCATGAATGCAAATATCAATTGGAAAAATTCAGAAATTTAAGGGAAAATTTTTATAGTCGAAGGGAAGCATAAGGAGGACTAGTTTTATGTTTTTATACCAAGCAAGCAAACAATTGGGTTTGAAGATGAAGAAATTCCACTTAAGACATTGAGAGCGTGGACAATGGGAGAAGCATATGAGTTATATATTATAACTTCTGAAAATGAGTTGTGGATCGATGCACAACATAATAAGAAAATAACATGTTAGAGGCAACAAATGATGCTAATGATGGAAACACAAGACAAAACAGACATTGAAGAATGCATAGAGAAGAAATTGGTTGGATTATCACATAAACTAAAGATGCATATTGAAGGTATACATTGCTTGATAAATATGTTCCTACTTAAAGAGAAATGTTATCAAAACCTTGAGGACAAAAGAAAGGATGAAGGTGAAGTGATGATAATAATCATACATGAACTTTTGGAGCAGTCAAAGTACAAAAATGATGTATGTTAGTCAAGGACAAGACTGAATATTGAACTATATGAATTTTGGGAACAATTCATGAAGACTTCCAAGTGGATAAGAAGGAACACCAACAACAATGGGCAGATGGTTAATGATGAAGGTTGGAGCAAGAAGATTGCAAAAAAACAAAGTAAGAGTTGGGATTGTGGAGGGTTGCAGGAAACAACAAAACAACAACAAGATAGCAAGGCAAATGACAAGCAACAACATAAGATTTGGAATCCAGAATGACTACAACAATAGAGGACTCATAATCAGGAGATCATGAAACATTTTGCTTCTTGGGAGTTTGATGCAGAAGCAATCTGATAAGAAGTTAGTCTTGGAAGGAGGCCTAAGGGGGTTGTTAGCGTCAGAAGTCACTCCTGGATTGCAGCAGGAACAAAGCCCGACGCCCATCAGTTTTATGTCACTATGGTTTTAATGGGTGATCAAATGGGTAGAGACTCGGGCAGATATCGCTCTAACTCGGGAACTGAGTCTGGTATGTAAGGAACAAAGGAGGTCTTGATCTAACTTCAGTTAGTGAGTTGATTAAAAGATGAGCAGGTGGAAGACTTGGTAAGAAGAGCGAGAAAACTGCCTCGGGCAACAGGCTTTTCAGCATTTTGCAGAAGAAAGACTCTGAATACAAGATCTTCTTGGTTCAGGGTCTCAAGAAACTGAAAGGGGGACTCAACTGGATTCTCCAATTCCAAGTCGCTCAGCGCTAACAAAATCACAAGGACCGATTAGAAACAATGCAACTGTTACAGTGATCCAATCTACATCATCCTATAACAGTTACAACTCGACTGGATTCTCCAATTCCGAGCTACTCTAACATAGTGTAAACAAAGACGTGAAAGAAACTGACATCCATAAGGCAAGAAGTCTCAAGAGTCCATGCATAACCAAAATAACAGTGCTTCATTAAAGCTTTACAACCGGGAGCCTCGCTCAACCATCGACACTTTACGAAATGGCGAAAACACCTACATATACTCAAAAACAACCACAACAGCAAAAACAAGACGCTGCATTAAAACAATTGCGTCTGCATGTCTTTTAACAGTCTGCGCATGCAGACTCTGGCCGATCGTGCACCCAAGACTTGGTGTCCCCTCAGCCAAATTCGGACGGCTATTCTTTGTCAGACGCCACCTTAACTGCGCATGGCTCCTGGAAGGGAAGTAGTTTAGCCATTAAGAGTCGAGCTAGCGTGTGTAGACCTCCTTGGCGAGTCGAGGACTCGGCGTGGCTTCCATGAAAAGAACCAGTACAGAGGACCTTCTTGGGTAGACTTTCAACCGAAACATCCATACTTTGTAATTAATGAGTGAGGCGAGGTTTCAACCACCCTCTCTCTTCTTCATTCATTCCTAGCAGGTACCGAGATTTAGATCACGTCAAATCGGGTTCTGGAGAACACAGTGCTCCCTTTCTGAAACTCAATTCGGCGCTTTTGGCCTCCCTTTTGTACAACACTTTCCTCTTTCTCGAGTGACCACGGGCCGTGACCTTAACCCCATTTCCAGAGTGCTTTCAACGTTTTGGGGTTCGTGGGTAGGAAAGAGCGGGTCTTCTTTCTTCGAAATCGCGATGGGCGAAATGCCGAGAGGTCCTAATGATTGCCATGCATCCTTCAGATGAACGGCCTAGATAGTATTCGTTATTATAAAGGGGGCTTCCCCCATTTACAGGCTCACTTGATGTGACCTGGTGCTAAGACCATGGGCTCGGCTACAAAGGTGCTTTCGGCGTTTCGCCGATCGGCGATTTCAACTGTAAAGAATGGGAGGCTCCTTGTCTCTCGAAACACCGATCCCCGATATGCCGACTGGCCGCCACCTGTCCCAATTGGATCGGACAACCCAGACTTGCCCTGAACTATGGGTGCTACCCTTCATGCTAAATCCTAGGAAACTTGACAGCCCCGAAAACCCGATGACCGTCGATCTGCTTCGTCAATTGATCCTTGTCATTGAAATTACACTGCTCACTCGCTTGATTTTAAGCCCGAAATGGACTTCTTCTGTGAGCTGCGCTCGATGCTTATGGCTGTGGCCCTTGAATAAAACACATCCGACCGGTTTTCAAACCCCACTTCTATGCGTTTACACCAGAGGCCTAAAATTAGAGAGGAGAATACCCCTATACAAGAAATGTTGCTAACATTAGGCTCCATGGGGGATAGAGTCRTCCCTGTGATTATCTAAGAACTCATTTTGCAGTTTCAGTGCCTTGCTGTTGGGCTATGGAGTCAAGCTCAAAACACCCCCTGCTGAAAATACAGGCCGAAAAAGTAAAAGTAAAACAAAACAAGATACATGCTCAAAAGAGCTTATTTATGTACAGTCCTAAACTATCAGAATCCTTTACATGGGGCTAGGTGAAAGCAAATTTCCACCATAGCCATTCAAGCAGCTTCCTGAATAGAAGCTCCTTCCTTCTGTCGATGATGGATAACAGACGATGTAACTAGGAGATCAGAATGGTTACATCCTTTGATTCATCTTCAAGGGTTACTGTGAAGATGAAGGTGGGTGGCTCTAAGGCATAGAGGAAATGCCACTCCATGTACTTGCTGACAGGGTCATAGAATGAGTGGCGAATTCCAGAAGATGGGCAACAGACAGCCTCCTCTGCTACACAGTTGTTCACATGTGGCTGAATATCTCTGATAAGCACAGGTTGGTGGACAACTGATGTAGGCTCATTGCTCTCAGGCAGTGGCTGCTCTCTGACTGGCTCTGGACGAGAAATATTCCACTCCTTTGGTTCTTTCTCCTCTTTTGGTTGGCTCTCCCCTGGGTCAGATTCGTATTCATCATAAATAGGGACCATGGGATGGCTCTGCTTGTTGTCATGTCGGGCAGCGTCTTCATAGTGATCAAATGTAGGATAAGCTTGTTGCTCATCATCACTATAATATTCATCAAAAAGGGGTTGACCTTCATTTCTATAGTCCTCCTCCAGAATAGTGATCCCGTAAAAAATATATGTTTCAGGGACAGTGGTATCTACTGCTTCTGGCTATTCAACCATAATTTTTTTCTCTTTAATCCCAGGTAAGAATATATCGTGAGAAACTCCTTGAAGGAAAAGAGAAAAATCATCCTCCACAACCATCTCTTCTTTAAAAACGGGGAGGTCTTCGTCGTCATAAGCAGGGCAGCTAGGAACATCTGCTTCAACCCGATACCCAGGTGAGCCATCTACTATAGACCACATTTTCTCCATAAACTCGCAATTTCCACAAGAGGCATGTTGATCGTTATGAACATCTAAACGAATAGAGGCATCTGATATGATGTCAGATGCTTCCATTCTAGGGCTAACACAATTAATATCATTCAACACCTCTATATTTTCATGGAAAACGATTTCCTCCACAGTAAAAGCTTCATCATGGACCTGGTCTTCAGGGCCAACAGAGGCTTCATGAAGCGAAGAAAACTCCTCGCAACAGTTTTCATACAAACAATCAGCTGGAAAATAATCTTTACAAAATGAATTGAAAGTTGTATGAAAACCTATTAAAGAGTAGATGCTCGCAGCGGGAAGAGATCGACACCACTCAAGAGAAGCTCCCTTCAATGAATACCTGAAGAGCTTAATCCGAACATCCTCATGCGTGATATTGTGTCGGTGAATAGCTTTATGGAAGTCCAGTAAATGCTCAGTTGGTTCCTCCCAACTTGTTGCATGAAATTCAGGGAGGAAATTTTCCCATTGGTCTCTATCAGGAAGTGCATTAGGAAAACCAACTATCTGGGAAAAGTCACAGAAAGCAAACCTTTGAGCTAGAATTTTCTCCATATCAAACCAATTGAGTCGCCAATCGATCCTCGAATCATGGAGTCGCTAGGTGAAAGATGCGCAACTTCAAATGTGCCTAGTCCTTGTTCACCATCAAAGGCTAGATCTTAACGTTGTCGTTACCCCAGGAAGCTTCTCAGGCTGAGAAAGTAGCCGCTGAAACCTTCTCAAGAAAGATCCTTTGGGTTATCTTTCAGGTGTGCCAACAGTAGCCATAGCTGAAATAGTGAAGTGGAAACAATGGAGTAGCCACAGTGGAGTCGCCAGGTGCACAGTAGCAATCTTGATAATTCTGATATCTGATGCACCTTCAGAATCAGTTAATCATTGTCGTTCAATCCCAGAGAAAATTTTCAACTTCATCCTCGACAACGGCTCCAGAAATGATAGCGTCAGAAGTCACTCCTGGATTGCAGCAGGAGTAGAGCCCGACGCCCATCAGTTTTATGTCACTATGGTTTTAATGGGTGATCAAATGGGTAGAGACTCAGGCATATATCGCTCTAACTCGGGAAATGAGTCTGGTATGTAAGGAACAAAAGAGGTCTTGATCTAACTTCAGTCAGTGAGTTGATTAAAAGATGAGTAGGTGGAAGACTTGGTAAGAAGAGTGAGCAAACTGCCTCGGGCAACAGGCTTTTGAACAGTTTGCAGAAGAAAGACTCTGAATGCAAGATCCTCTTGGTTCAGGGTTTAAATAAACTGAAAGGGGGACTCGACTGGATTCTCCAATTCCAAGTCGCTCAGCGCTAAGAAAATCACAAGGACCGATTAGAAACAATGCAACTGTTACAATGATCCAATCTACATCATCCTATAACAGTTACAACTCGATTGGATTCTCCAATTTCGAGCTGCACTAACACAGTGTAAACAAAGACGTGAAAGAAACTGACATCCATAAGGCAAGAAGTCTCAAGAGTCCATGCATAACAAAAATAATAGTGCTTCATTAAAGCTTTAAAACCGGGAGCCTCAATCAACCATCGATACTTTACGAAATGGCGAAAATGCCTACATATACTCAAAAACAACCACAACAGCAAAAACAAGACGTTGCATTAAAAACATTGCGTCTGCATGTCTTCTAACAGTCTATGCATGCAGACTCTGGCCGATTGTGCACCCAAGACTTGGTGTCCCCTCGGCCAAATTCGGACGACTATTCTTTGTCAGACGCCACCTTAACTGTGCATGGCTCCTGCAAGGGAAGTAGTTGAGCCATTAAGAGCCGAGCTAGCGTGTGCAGATATCCTTGGCGAGTCGAGGACTCGGCGTGGCTTCCATGAAAAGAACCAGTACAGAGGACCTTCTCGGGTAGACTTTCAGCCGGAACATCCATACTTCGTAATTAATGAGTGAGGCGATGACGCAAATGTGCCACCCAGGGCACGTCCTCTCCCACAGGACGTTCTCTTCCCTCGACCCGAAGAACTGAAATGCTCTTCAATTTCCTTATCGGGAATTTTCAATACCCACAGAATATTCCTTATGATCTCCCTACTCCAAATCGAAAAATCGGACTTTGCGTGATCGCGAGTCTTGAACTCACAGGTTCTGGTCTCACAAATCCCCGAAACTCGATGAAAATTCACCAACGCTTTCCTTGATCTTGTCGGGAATTTCCCCGTCGGGAAATCGACACTTACAAGGTCGTGATCCACTACCCTCACGGATCCCTGATTCCCGATGTCTCAGTCAACGCTAACCTTATCCCACCTTATCGGGACTTTCTGCTATTGGGATGTGGGCACCTACGGTGTTGCGAGAACCTGCCTCCTCGATTCTCCGATTCTCGATCTGCGATGGCACTCTCTGCTAGGCCTCCCGGTCCATGTGACCGCAATACCCATTGTATTAGGGCTTCGGACTTCGCAGGAACGAAGTGTATAGAATTCGCGTCCTCAGAATCTCCGATTCTCCGATCCCCGACAACAATTTGCCACCTGTCCTTTGCTCTGGCGCCTATGGCCCACAATCTTATGGATATCGGGAAATCGCGTATCGCGATATCACGATTTTCGTTGCACTTGTTCACGGAACTCTCCAAGTCCCGATCCCGATATGTGGTGACACTTGTCCTCCACTTCCAATGCAGTATTTGTATGGTCGTCGCGTTTTGGAGTTTCGCGACTTCTCCTGCAGTGGTTTTCTTGTCATCGAGAATCCCAATATGCCGATCCTCGATGCACGTGAGAGCTTACGCCTCCACGTCACCACTTCCACGTCGCCCTATCGGGTATCGCGAAATCGCGATTCTTGATACAACAAGTTCTACACTCCTGGAATTCCAGATGAACTGAACCCCGACTCTTTTCCTGATGTCTGACATGTGTCTTGCCAAGATCAACGGCTAGGATCTCCGTCGGTGTTTCGAGACTCGAAAGGTCTCAGTTCTCTCGACCTTCAAAACCCCGATGCGTCTAATATCCCGATGCCTCGCCAGAATACTGATGCGTGTCCTGTCGAGATCAACGGCTAGGATCTCCGTCGGTGTTTCGAGACTCGAAAGGTCTCCAAATTCTTAACTTCTGAAACCCCGATGCCCACGTGGACTTTAAACCCTATGCAGCTTTTGTCCAATCGAACGATTGACGGGAAATCAAATGAGAATCCAACGGCTCATAGTACTCTGGGCTTAAACTCCTGGTGTAGCCGTATCTTTCTCGCTACTTCTGATGGATCTAACGGCTGACGGGATTTCCCCGAGCTCCTCCATAAGATTTCGACCGTCACTCCTTCCTCCTTGAGGATTTCCTAACACAAACCTCCGGTGAGGTCCTTCAACAGGTTTGAAGGCTTTTCCCCTCCTAATCTTTTTCCAGCTTCTCAGTCTCTTAGAAAAGAGATCTCTGTGCATGCACTCCTTGCGGCAACCCTGCAAACACTTCAAGTGTTCGACCTTCTTTTGACTCTGCGCACGCCTGCAGCAGCAGTCCTCCAAAGCTTCCTTCTTAGACTCACGACCGAGACTTCCTCTTCAGCCTGCGCACTCCTTGCACGGCTTCAGCAACCCACTCTCACTTCTGGGAGAATAAGAACAAGAGTTAAACTACCTGAGCCTCCATCAACGCACTCCTTGCGGATGATTTTCAACTGCACACCTTGCAGGAATCTCCTGGCTCAGATAGAGAAACAATTGAAACTCATTCCATCTCCCCTTCAAACTTTTGTTTGAAACATGAAATCACATACACAGCATATAAAAGCAAATGTATGACAAGAAGCAAACATTCATGAGCACATCAACAATATACACAGAGAAACAACACAAACCATGAATTTGAATTAGAACTTTTTTCTATTAATTCAAATGCCTGTACATGGGTGTTCTTCATACACTATTCTCTGCTTTCTCTTCTCTTCTCCTGAATGCTTCCATTATGTTACAATGGTACAATGAGGGTGTCTATATCCGTTTTCCCTCTCGGACTCTAGGCTATCAAATCTAGAATTAAAATCCTATCTACCAGCATTAACTAAATTAAATGTCGACTATCTACCAAAGGACGAGATCTTAAAGGCTCAAGGTCCAATACAATATACAAATGCACCTTCATAAATGGCTTCATTAAAGATTTGCGCAACAATCCCAAAGCATTTTCAAAAATTTGGGTTGGTTTGTCCAGCTGATCTCCGCTTGATGAGTCGGTGACGCTGCTACATCATACTCCTCGGCTTGAAAACTTTCATGGGCTCCTGTCCATGAGCTCTTGCACGGTCTGTCCATGCTTTTGTATCAGTGCTTCGCTTTCCCAGCTGGCATCTTCCACTGGGTGGTTCTTCCATTTGACCAGATACTCGAAGTATTGCATCCACCTGGTCTTTTTTCTCACTCTCTTGTCGAGTATACGCTCCATCTGTGGCTTCTCTGCAATCGGCATTTGTTTCTGCCACTGGACCTTTGGCTGCTCACCACTTGTTTCTGTTTCCTCAGCTTTGTATGGATACAAATCTGAAACATTGAATATCGGAGATATTCCGATTCCATCGAGTAACTCAATCTCATAAGCGTTTTCTACGAATTTCTTCAGGACCCTGCATGGCCCAATTTTCTTCATTTTTAACTTGTTGTATGTTCCTCTCAGGAACCTTTCCTTCCTCAGATGTGCCAGAACTAGATCACCAACTTCAAACTGAAGTTGTCTCTTCCGCTGATCGGCTCTGCGCTTATATTCTTGATTTGATTTCATCAGTCGCTCCTTCACCTGGCTATGAAGTTCTTTCATTGTCTCAGCAAATTCTTCTGCACTAGCACTGCTAGTAGCAGTTTGCTCTGAATCCCTCAATTTAGAAACTCCTCTCGGCTGCGTGCCATATATGATCTGAAATGGACTTTTGCCTTTGCTCCTGTTCACTGAGTCGTTGTATGCAAACTCTGCCTGTGGCAACAGATTGTCCCAACTGCTGTGGTGCTCTATCACCAAGCTTCTCAGTAAGTCTCCTAGACTTCTATTTACCACCTCTGTTTGCCCATCTGTCTGAGGATGATAGGCAGAACTAAACATCAAGTTAGTCCCCATCTTCTTCCATAGTGTCCTCCAGAAATGCCCTATGAATTTAGTGTCTCTGTCCAAGACTATGCTTCTCGGCAATCCATGAAGTTGAACGACCTCCTTGAAAAACAAATTTGCGATGTGAGTTGCATCACTGGTCTTCTGGCATGGGATAAAATGTGCCATTTTAGAAAACCTATCCACTACCACAAAGATTGAATCAACACCTCTTGGTGTCCTCGGTAATCCCAATACAAAATCCATGCTTATGGCCTCCCATGGCCTTTCTGGTATGGGCAATGGATGATAAAACCCTGCATTCTGATTCCTCCCCTTCGAATGCTGGCAAATTCTACACCTGTCAACGAACCTCTTGACATCTGTTCGCATCCCCGGCCAAACATATGACTCATTCAACTTTGCGAATGTTTTGTCATGGCCAAAGTGTCCCGCTAATCCACCGTTGTGCTTCTCCTTCAATAAGTTCTCCCTCATGGAGCAATTCGGAATGCATAGTTGATTGCCTCTGAACAACAATCCTTCATGGATCATATAATCTATTCATGGGCTTTTGTCTCTGAGAACTGGATTCTCAGCTGCTTCATACGCCTTTGCAAAATCTGCATCACCTGCGTACATGTCCCTAAGATTTTCAAAACCCAATGTTTTGATTTGGAACTCCTGCAGCAACAAACACTTCCTGCTCAAAGCATCAACCACTTTGTTAGCAGTACCTGAAATGTGTTTAATTACAAATGTAAAATTCTGCATATACTCTACCCATTTAGCATGTTTCTGATTCAACTTCTACTATTGAGTCACAAATTGCAATGCATGATTATCACTATACAAAACAAATTCTTTCGGGATCAAGTAATGCCTCCATTTCTTCAACTGATCCAGGTGGATATCGGGGGCCACCCATCTTTTCCAAATGGCTCAAAACAATTTTCTGGCCATTTTGGCAATTTACTATTTTTAGCAGGTTTTAACTTCCGGGGCCAT
>JZKD02S1676510.1:34536-56458 GCA_000966675.3 Picea glauca
TGTTCGGTCTTTGGTCTATCTATATTGAGGAAGTTTTTGCTGGGTTTTCTCCCCCATGAGGGTTTCCCAGGATAATCTGTGTGTCTCTATTGTTTCTGTGATTGCCTCTCTTTCAATGATTTTATTTATGCAACTAATGTGCTAAATGATTATAATAATAAAGAAGAATAGTAACCACGAGTTGTATAAGTAAAACATTAACAATCAAGAGTCTCGAGCCTTCGAAAGAAAATGTTTCCACTCTTGCGACTTCAATAGTATGAGAGCCATGAAGTGCCACAATTCGAGGGTGTTTAGCAGCGAGTTCACTCAGATTTGAGTTTTGCTTTTTTTAGTTGCGATTTAAGGCGGGATCCTTTTTAATTTTCTCAACAGAGGGAGCAAGGGTTTTATTACACTTCTACGGTCGATCTCTCTCAGATTTGCAGTATCTACAACTTTGGTTTGCGTAACCTTTCTTTGCATCTGCCGGTAATTATTTTAGTGAAAAAGATCAGATCTGTTCAGTCATGGAGATTTTGTTAGAGATGACTCGAGTTTTAATTTCCATACGTGGAAATTGAAGATCATATGCAATTAATGAATAAAAACATTTGGGGAATTGTCAAAGGAATCGAGGCAACACCTATAGATCCGAACAAGTTGATAGAATGGGAGAGCATAGATGATAAGGCAAAATCCATTATTGGCCTTGCCCTCTCAGATTTAGAGCTACATCACGTAGATATAGCGAAATTAACCAAGGATATCTGGGAAAATCTCAACAAGTTATTTGGGGCAAAAGCAATAAATACAATTTTTTCCTTGAAATTATAGTTATTTAGCTTTAGAATGCCAACAAAAGCCGCCATGTTAAGTCACGTCAATAATCTAAGATCTATTATTAGACAACTTGCAGAAGTCAAGGCAATAGTTGATGAAGAGGATGCCAAGGCTATTCTCTTGAGCAATTTGCTGCCTAAATACAATAGTGCTATCTTTACCTTGAGTAAACTACCTTCACAAAGTCTGGACGAAATGATTACAACATTTCTAGCAAAAGAAAAGAGAACCATTGAAGGTGATAGCCAATCAAAACTTGCATTCTATGCAAGAAACAATCGCAATACATCAACAAAAGACAAAGAGAAAATATAATGCCACTATTGAAAGAAGTTGGGTCATGCAACTTGGAATTGTAGACTGCGAGCCAATGACGTTCTTAAGGGAAAGGTCAAAGATAAACAACATATAGCGAGTGTAGCCATGATTGAAGATCCATTGGATGTTGACAATGGTGAAGAATTTACTGAAGGAAAGAGATTTTATGCATTTAAGGAAGCCCACACTTTGAAGACAAGAAGGGATCAGTTCACAACTCAAAATGTATTGTTTCCCAGTTAGTTTAGAAGTTGTGGATCTAGGGAAAGATCCTTCATTAGTTGGAGAGACATGCATGTGGATTTCACTCTACTAGTGATGTTATGTGACATGCATGTGGATTGTTGTCCAGTGATTGACTTCGAGAGATTTGTGATTTGAGAGTTTGGGGAGGTGGAATTCGAGAACCCGAGAATTCAACTTACTAGGTACACTGTTATGACGATTATGAGGCAGCTTGATGGAGCTCAAACTGGTCCATGAATTGTGTTCAAAGAAGAAGCTTCTAAATAATGTTATTGATTTTTAGTGTTCAATTTATGTGTTTTACATTCAATATATGTATTTGATTTCAGTTTGTTTCAACACTGTATGTCTTATGGGGGGGTATTAGAGATATAAGGCTTACTATGTAATAAAGTCACTTTACAGATTTAGAATATGTCAATGTTCATTTTTTGTGTAAAACAATCTATCCCACATTCATAAGTGGAAATGATTTGCTTAATGAACACTGATATATAAGGAGGTGAACTCCTTTGTAATAGATGCACCAATTATTCATTGATAATATCATATGGTGTTATTGTGAGTATCTTTCGTTGAGCTTAGTTATGTGACTCAACCTTATCAAGGGTTTCCTCATTTAGTGATCTAGCTCATTTTGTAATAAAGTGGAAGAGAAATTCAAAACCAAGCAAGGTTTCTTGGCACTCATTTTTTGGGTGTTTTTAGTTCCTCAAATAATTTGATTTTGTGTGAGAAACAAAGGTCAAGTTGTTTCAACAACCTTTGAAGATCTAAACAATTGAAATTTTAAATTGTCAAGCTACCCACTGTATTATTATATAGCTTGGAATGTTATTTTTTTTTTTAATTTCTTAGTGCCCAGGTGACATAATCTTGGGGAAAACCTCTCAAGCACTTCCCCTCATTTAGAGGATGGTACCCAGGGTAAACTCTAGATTATTCAGGGAACAAGGCCAGGTCAACAACTTATGAATAGATCATATATAGCTCATCAACAATTTGGTCACTAAACAAACATGCTACAAAGTGAGATTTGAACTCAAGTGGGAAGGGTAACATCTTTTTCTCACAACCACTCAAACTACACCCAGTGGACAATTTGGAATGTCAATCTATTCACACTTTATTTACATTTTTCATATAAATAGAATGAGAAACCATTGTCATCAGAGTTTTCATACTCTGCATCTGCTAGCTATGAGATCCAATCTCTAGGCTTAGAACTGGTTATGAGATTCAATCACCCAAGCTTATGAATTGTAAATAAATCTTAGCTGCTTTGCACACAAGTTTTCTCCCCAGGACAATGAAAATTCAAAACAACGAAACCTGAAAAGAAAATCAAGAACATCTATAAATTCATTTGAGGGGAATTCCATTTGTCCCATCCACGGTTTGATTTGTATGGTTAGAGTAGGCTTACTTTGTCCATTGTGGTCACTTGTATGGACATTCATGTTTTGACAGAGTTGGTCTCAACTATGGAAAAACACTTGTATAACCAAAAAGTTCATTTAGAATGCTTCAATTTCGTCATTGTGCTATAGCTTATCATTTCGAATTGTTTGACTTGGTATGAAAACACACCCTAAATTGTTTGACTTTACCATTAGAGGTGTGCCTTAGATTCTTAGCCAAGGATCCACTAGCCAAAGTGGGCCCTATTCTTCTAACAAGGGAAACAAATGATGATGTTTCCCAAGGGAAAGTGCTAAGGTTCATTAATAGTGTCCAAAGAATCCATGATCAAGTCCACGAAACTTCTTAGAAGAGTCAATAGAAGCAAAAAATTGAGCATGATCAACACTGACATTGTGCAAATTGTTGATGTTTTGTAGCATTAAGAGGTATTCCCACATTGACTGCCTTCATGCCATACATGTGGGAATCTTTGTTGGCACTCACCTTGCATTTGTATTTTGTGAAAACCCCTCTTGTATGAGGTTGGGGCTTCACACCCACATGGAGGAATAAACAATTCTAATTTAATGTTGAGTTTAGAAGGGATTCCTAAGCTTACTCATTAGACTTCTATAAAAGGAGAGGCAATGTGAGGAGACACTACACATCTCATTGTGACATTATGGAGTTGACATAAGTGAGTGAGCACTTGTGCCAAGATTGGGGTGGCAATTTTAGCAAAGAAAATTCTTCACTTGGACAAATTTGAGTTAGGGTTTTTTTGTCTTGTTTGTTTTTGAATTTTAAGCCAAGAGAGAGGAGGCCACACGTGTGAGAGAAATAAAGGTACAAGCCACATGTGTGATCTATACAATTCGTACCACACGTGTGGACTGTACAAGAGACAGAAACAACACGTGTGAACTGCAACAACAGATTCAATTGCACGTGCGGGCCGTACAATCCATACAATATGTACATGTGACGTCAACAGGTCCATACAACCGTACAAGTGATGTCAACAGGTTCATACTGCCGTACAGGTGACGTTAACATGGTACAATACATGTTTGCAAGTTGGAAGGTTTTTCTGGGAATTTTGTTGAATTAGTAATTTGTTGAGAGGACTGGTTTTGTCCTAAAAAATTCTCAATCTGAACATTTTTATAGAACAAAATTTTGTGTCTCTTGCGTATGGATGATTTCTCTATGATCTTTGTGCTTTCACTATAATTTTTTGTCATAATTTTAGTGTAAAATTATTCAGTGATAACAACCCTATTTTATTGTTTGAGGTCACTTGGAAGTAATTTTTAGATCTGAAATTGAATACATTGAATTGCCTGAAAGTTTTCACATGGTATCAAAGCATAGGCTCTAGAGAGAGAGGGAGTCATCTCTTGAGACACAAGTGGCTGCAGTTTTTTGTTGTTGCAGATTGTTTTGTTCTGGGCAAGTCACAATGGTGAGAACTCTTAGAGGAAGACATATTGGAAGGGGCCACTGATTTTCGGGCCTATAAGGCTAGGATCCGTTTTCTCTTGGAAGAGAATGATCTCAAAGAGTATGTTGAGATGGTGATTCCAGATCCAAAGGATGTACATGAATTGACAACTCATAGAAAGAAGGAAGTGAAGGCCAAGTGAGTGTTGTTGGATTCTGTGAAGGATCACTTGATTCCTCATATTTTCGAGAAGAAGACAAAAAAGGATATGTATGATGCTTTGATGGGCTTGTACCAAAGTGAGAATGCAAGCCAAAAGTTGATTTTGAGGCACTAACTCCGATTTGTTGAGATGTCCAAATCAGATACAGTTGCTAGCTACCTCACGAGGGTCACTTAGATTTGTGATCAACTTGTAGCAATTGGTGAGACAATTGATGACACGAAGTTGGTGAATGTGGCATTGAATGGTTTTCCCGGGTCTTGGGAATCATTTGTGTAGGGGATTTTGTGCACGAGAGAAGTTGCCACCATTTGATAGACTATGGATTGATTGCATCTAGGAGGAGGCTCAGATAGAGTTCAAGAATGATAAGTGGAGATGTATTGATGATGAGAACCTGGCCCTAGTTGCTCATGCTAGGAAAGACAAAAGAAACGATTCTCCAAGGAGAGGCATCTCCAAACCAGAGGAAGAAGGACCTTAACAAGGTCGAGTGTTTTACTTATCATACATAAGGTCACTATGCTTCACAGTGTCCACAACGAAAGAAAGGGAATTGGAAGCAACAATCATCATCAACAGAGGTGGATGAGGTTGCAGACAAGGTTCAAAGGGAGTTCTTATTAGTCTCCGCCCTTTCTGGTACAGTTTTCGGTAGTGGGACTTGGTTGGTGGATAGTGGAGCCACATGTGATATGATATGAGAACGAGATTTGTTCGACTCAGATATCACATAGTCTAACTCAAATTTGTATGTGGAACTTGGTATGGGTACCAAGCATGTAGTGTAGGGATCTAGAACAATGTCATTTTAGGTGGACTCAGGAGATGTGTTGAGAGTGATGAATGTGCTATGGGTGCCAAAACTTAGGAGGAGTGTGCTTTTAGTCTCAACGATTGGGAAGAAGGGATTTGATGTTGTGTTCCAGGATGGACAGGTGTTGATCAAGCCCAGAGGATCTAGCTCAGGATCTAGCTCAAACACAACAATGGTTCTTGGAGTTAGAGAGAGCAACTTGTATAGGCTAAAGGGCCAGCCTATGCGAGCTATGGCAAGCGACAACAAAGTGGCAGTGAACAAGGAGTAGGTAGCTCCGAAGGTTGTGTAGAATCAAAGGGAGTTAGAATTCAGAGTGAGTCAATAGGCTTATAGGGAGACTTAGTAGTCCAGAGGAAGTCAACCTTCGGGTTTAGGTGGGAGAGAGGAGTCTTCCAAGACTGTCAAGAAGGTGTCATGGGTTGAGACGGCCATGCAGGATGCTCATAAGCGGGAGGCTTCTAGGAGCAGGGTGTCTTCCAAGAAGGGTCCATGTCATTCAATGAGAATTGCTTGTGTGTCAGAGGGAGAAACTATGGTAGTGGATCCAATGTGGGAGGAAGAGCTACTTACAGTGTCGGAGACAAAGCTACTTCTAGGTAATGGTGGATGGAATACCTCCCTTGCTAAGAGGGAGTGTTGATGTTTTGTAGCATCAGGAGGTATTCCCACATTGGCCTTGGTGTCAGGCATGTGGGAATCTTTGTTTGCACTCACAATGCATTTGTATTTTGTGAAAACCCCTCTTGCATGAAGCTAGGGCTTGTGTTGGGGCTTTACACCCACATGGAGGAATAAACAATTCTAATTTAATGTTTAGTTTAGAAGGGGTTCTTAAACTCACTCATTAGAATCCTATAAAAGGAGAGGCAATGTGAGGAGACACTACACATCTCATTGTGACATTATGGAGTTGGCATAAGTGAGTGAGCACTTGTGCCAAAGAGATTGGGGTGACAATTTCAACAAAGGAAATTCTTCACTTGGACAAATCCGGGCTAGGGTTTTTCTGTCTTGTTTTTTTTTTTTTTTGAATTTTCTAGCCAAGAGAGAGGAGGTCGCATGTGTGAGAGGAAGAAAGGTATGGGCTGCATGTGTGATCCATACAGTCTATACCACACGTGTAGACCATACATGAGACATAAACAACTGCACGTGCAAACTGTAGCTATTGTTTCAGTGGCACGTGCGGGTCGTATAGTCCGTACAACCGTACAAGTGATGTTAGCATGTTCGTACAACAATACATGTGACGTCAACATGTCCATACAGTCGTACAAATGATGTTAGCAGGGTATAACAACAAGTTTGCAAGTTGGAAGGTTTTTCTGGGATGCTGAATTTGTAATTTGGTGAGAGGATTAGTTTTGTCCTCAGAAATTCTCAATCTGAATTTTTTTACAGAATAGAATTTTGTCTCTTGTGTATGGAGGATTTCTTTGTGATCTTTGTGCTTCTACTATAATTTTCTATCATAATTTCAGTACAAAATTGTTCAGTGATAACAACCCTAGTTCACTATTTGAAGTCACTTCGAAGTAATTTTCAAATCTGAAATTGAATGCATTGAATTGCCTGAAAATTTTGACACAAATTACTAGTTTTGTGTAGGAAATAATATCTTTAGAAATATTGCTTCAAGGATTCATTAATATTGATTCTTAGCTAAGGATCCACTAGCTATATTGGGCTCTGTGCTTGTGACAAGGGCAATAAAGGATGATGTTTCCCAAGGGAAAGTCCTAAGGTTCATTAACAATGTCCAAAAAGTCCATGATCAGGTCCACAAAACTTCGTAGAAGAGAAAAACGATGAGGATGATCAACATTGTGCAAATTACTAATTTTTTGTAGGGAATAATATCTTTAGAAATATTGCTTCAAAAAGAAAGAAAGCTCAAACAACTCAAATATGTCTTGTTGACCACCTATTTAAACTAGGTATCAATGTCATGTACCATGAAGATATTTTCCTTGTGGCATGACAAGGTTGAAGACTTTTGGTTCAACATGGCAATTTTGCCCCCAACGTTTTTTTCTATATCCACATAATGTTCGCTTCTCTGCGTGGGATAATTTTTTAATGTATCATGTTAGCATGGGTCAAGTTTTAATAATTTACTTGTCTGAGACTTTATCATTAGGGAAGTCCTTTGATCAAGTGTTTTTTTTTCTCAGGTAATTAATCTTGCTTTTCAATGATTTTAATTACTCTTGAGATTTTCACTCAATAATCCTTCAAAGTGGTGAAAGACGTTCTAATGATCAAGCCCATTGGGTGAATAAGGTCTAAAGATGGTGTGAATGAACATGCTTGACATCTTCTAGAGTCTTGCGGAATTCCGTTAGGTTTTGATAGTTTTTTTTAATAATTAAAATTTTCTGTAAAATTAAAATTTTAATTGTTTTTAATGAAAAATGTAAAAAATTGGTCCTTGGAGATTTTGTATAGGGGTGTGAGTACTAAAAAAAAATGGCTTATGATCCCCTACACCCTTGGACCAAGTTTCATCTCAATTGACAAATTGTGCTAGGTCAATGTCCATGAGGAGTCTAAGTCAATGAGAAATCAACAAAAAAATGTAAAAGTGACTAAAGTCAAGAAAAGACGTGGGGAAATGTTTTCTAATGTATTTACTAAGTTGGAAAAGAGAAAATCCACTTAGAAGAACCCCCCCAAGTCAACTTAACAACTTAAGTTGAGTCTCCCTAGTGAGAGGGGCGCCCCCTTTCTTCATGAACTTAGGGAAAAGTAAAAATTAAAGATGGAGGAGGCCTCAAACCCTAAGTGCGGCCCCCATAGAGCTGTTGATGATTACAACTTCGTGAGACATCCTCCAGGACACAGACTGAGTGAGTCTACCTGTGAGAGAGCCCATGTGTTGGGTGTGCCCATGAGATGGGTGTGTCGTTCCTCTCTGGACTGAGATGAGGTGTGCCCCTGTGTGGGGTGAGGATGTCCATGAGATGGGTGTGTCGTTCCTCTCTGGATTGAGATGAAACGATGTGTACCCTTGTGTGGGGTGAAGGTGCCCATGTGATGGGTGTGCGTCATACCCTGGATTAAGTTGTTATGACGTGTGGTCTCCTGCCTTGTGGACTCAGTTGAGTCAAGCTTGAGATGGTACTCCAGATGATTCTCCTGTGGACTCAGTGAGATAGATATCTATTGAGTAGGACGTCCCTGTGGCTGAGCACAGGTGGACGTGCCCCTAGTGGCTGAGCACTAGTGGATGTGTGAGATCCCTTGCTTTATTGTCTGAGAGTAAGATTTACCTGTAACCCTAATTGTGATGTAAAGGGTATAGGTCGACTCCACCATATGTGAAAGATAATTAATGGTTATTGTAATAATTAATTATTTTTTGAGTTATTGAGGTCGGCCCTGTTGTGCCAATAGACACCACTTTTGGTCTATCCAGTCTAGTATAAATAAAGGTGATTTCCCCATTGAGGAAACACACAAGTCACTTGTCATTTCGGAATTTCAGCAAGTACACTTTTAGGGCTGAAGTGCACCCCTCTCTTGGGCACAAGTTTCAAGGTAGTAGAGCACCCTCTTGTGTGCATTATGGTTTCATGGTTGGAGGATCTTCTCTTGAGAATATAGCAAAGGATTGTTGGGTTTTTCTCCCTTATTGTGAAGGGTTTTCCCAGGATATTTCGTGTGTTCTTGTGCATGGTTTTTCTTCTAGTGATCTTGGTTATTGCATCAATTGTGAATGGTGTAGCTGCATTTGTTTATGGTTCAAGTACATGAATAAAATGAAATAAACCTCATGCTTGAGCGACTCATAGTGAAAATTCGACATGGTATCAGAGCATAGGTTTTGAAGAAGCCATTGCACAAGCTTCAAGAAAGCCGTCCTCTCCTTTCTGCAAATCCGTACGACCCTCTAGGTTTTTTCTGCAATTCCGTACGACCCTCATTTTTCAGTTTCGACACTTTATACTTGGACGTTGGGGCTAAAATTGGGATAGGAGAGTACGACCTCCTTCATTGCACCTCCAGAGTCTCTCATAGTGAAATTCCAAGAATTTTGATCTTTTGGCCCTAGGGTTTCTAGAGTTTCATAATTTTCTGCAGAAAATTCAGATTTAGGGTTTCTGCAGCTCATTGAAGGAGCTTTTCAGCTCGCCAGTGTTATTCTTACTTTCAAGGCTTATTTTTGGCAGTCATAAGCCCAACAAAACCTAAGTTTTCTCGCCTAGCCTAGCCGTCAGGTTTCCTAGCTCAGTTGGTAAGGGTTTGTGAAGAATCCGAAAATATGATGAACATAACTATGATGGAAGATAAGCTTGATAAATCAAGTAAATACAGTTCCTCGAAGCCAAGACTTCGGAGAAATGAAGACATCAAAGAAGAAGCCTTCTTATTCATTTCAACACTCTCAGGTATGGTTCCTACTGTTAATGATACTTAGTTAATTGACAGTGGTGCCTCTAAGCACATGACCAGATTTAGAGATCACCTGATAGATCTTGTTGAGAAAGAGACCAATCTACATGTTGTACTTGGAGACAATGCCAGATATAATGTGAAAGGGGTTGGAACTTCTACTTTCCAACTAGATTTTGACACACCTCTTTAGTTAAGTGGGGTATTATATGTACCTGGGATGAAGAGGAACCTTGTCTCCATTTTTTCCTTAGAAGACAAATGATACAAGGTTACCTTTTCTGAAGGAAAAGTTCTTGCATGGCACAAGGACTCATATATAAACTCTGCTAGAGTAATTTGTGTTCGAGAAAACAACTTATACAAGTTGACTATCCGACCAGTCCAGGCCCTATTACATGATACTATCAACTTGAGTGAGCTATTGCATATGAGACTTGCTCACATTCATTATAGAGCCCTTCTAGCTCTAGGGAAAATGGTAACATGCCTTCCAAAGATACAGATTCAACATAATGGTGTTTGCAGAGGTTGTGCCCTTGGCAAGAATTTCAAGGGGTCCTTCTATTAGAATATAGAAGATGGTGTGCTTGTTTTACCATTGACGATACCTTCGTCACCCAACCATAGGCTGAAGCCTCCCTCCGAGCACCTTAACCTTGACTGAGAATTCCTCTGGAAGAAAACCCTAGGCTAGATAGCCAAACAAAGAGTAGCGCATCAATCCCCAAGGATAGCGCATCACAAAAGCTGATCAGATAGTCCCAAACCCTAGCCAAGAGATATTCAAGCCAAAACTGAGAACTTGCTACTGTTGCAACTGCACCAACTCTTCCTCCAAACATGCACACCAAACTACAATTGCAGTGCGCACCAAACTGCAGAACTGCAATTCTAAGATGTGACAAATGAGAACTGACACCCTGTATTTATAATGGTTCTGCCAGTTTTGTTGGGGTCGACTTCTCCTTCTGGATAAGTGTCTGTTCAATATATTATTATTATTTCTGGCCGACTTCTTCTCTTGGAGGCTAATAGCCTAATATAAATTATCTTCTTGAGCTGACAAGGCTTCTAGGGTTATNAACATTGTGCAAATTACTAATTTTTTGTAGGGAATAATATCTTTAGAAATATTGCTTCAAAAAGAAAGAAAGCTCAAACAACTCAAATATGTCTTGTTGACCACCTATTTAAACTAGGTATCAATGTCATGTACCATGAAGATATTTTCCTTGTGGCATGACAAGGTTGAAGACTTTTGGTTCAACATGGCAATTTTGCCCCCAACGTTTTTTTCTATATCCACATAATGTTCGCTTCTCTGCGTGGGATAATTTTTTAATGTATCATGTTAGCATGGGTCAAGTTTTAATAATTTACTTGTCTGAGACTTTATCATTAGGGAAGTCCTTTGATCAAGTGTTTTTTTTTCTCAGGTAATTAATCTTGCTTTTCAATGATTTTAATTACTCTTGAGATTTTCACTCAATAATCCTTCAAAGTGGTGAAAGACGTTCTAATGATCAAGCCCATTGGGTGAATAAGGTCTAAAGATGGTGTGAATGAACATGCTTGACATCTTCTAGAGTCTTGCGGAATTCCGTTAGGTTTTGATAGTTTTTTTTAATAATTAAAATTTTCTGTAAAATTAAAATTTTAATTGTTTTTAATGAAAAATGTAAAAAATTGGTCCTTGGAGATTTTGTATAGGGGTGTGAGTACTAAAAAAAAATGGCTTATGATCCCCTACACCCTTGGACCAAGTTTCATCTCAATTGACAAATTGTGCTAGGTCAATGTCCATGAGGAGTCTAAGTCAATGAGAAATCAACAAAAAAATGTAAAAGTGACTAAAGTCAAGAAAAGACGTGGGGAAATGTTTTCTAATGTATTTACTAAGTTGGAAAAGAGAAAATCCACTTAGAAGAACCCCCCCAAGTCAACTTAACAACTTAAGTTGAGTCTCCCTAGTGAGAGGGGCGCCCCCTTTCTTCATGAACTTAGGGAAAAGTAAAAATTAAAGATGGAGGAGGCCTCAAACCCTAAGTGCGGCCCCCATAGAGCTGTTGATGATTACAACTTCGTGAGACATCCTCCAGGACACAGACTGAGTGAGTCTACCTGTGAGAGAGCCCATGTGTTGGGTGTGCCCATGAGATGGGTGTGTCGTTCCTCTCTGGACTGAGATGAGGTGTGCCCCTGTGTGGGGTGAGGATGTCCATGAGATGGGTGTGTCGTTCCTCTCTGGATTGAGATGAAACGATGTGTACCCTTGTGTGGGGTGAAGGTGCCCATGTGATGGGTGTGCGTCATACCCTGGATTAAGTTGTTATGACGTGTGGTCTCCTGCCTTGTGGACTCAGTTGAGTCAAGCTTGAGATGGTACTCCAGATGATTCTCCTGTGGACTCAGTGAGATAGATATCTATTGAGTAGGACGTCCCTGTGGCTGAGCACAGGTGGACGTGCCCCTAGTGGCTGAGCACTAGTGGATGTGTGAGATCCCTTGCTTTATTGTCTGAGAGTAAGATTTACCTGTAACCCTAATTGTGATGTAAAGGGTATAGGTCGACTCCACCATATGTGAAAGATAATTAATGGTTATTGTAATAATTAATTATTTTTTGAGTTATTGAGGTCGGCCCTGTTGTGCCAATAGACACCACTTTTGGTCTATCCAGTCTAGTATAAATAAAGGTGATTTCCCCATTGAGGAAACACACAAGTCACTTGTCATTTCGGAATTTCAGCAAGTACACTTTTAGGGCTGAAGTGCACCCCTCTCTTGGGCACAAGTTTCAAGGTAGTAGAGCACCCTCTTGTGTGCATTATGGTTTCATGGTTGGAGGATCTTCTCTTGAGAATATAGCAAAGGATTGTTGGGTTTTTCTCCCTTATTGTGAAGGGTTTTCCCAGGATATTTCGTGTGTTCTTGTGCATGGTTTTTCTTCTAGTGATCTTGGTTATTGCATCAATTGTGAATGGTGTAGCTGCATTTGTTTATGGTTCAAGTACATGAATAAAATGAAATAAACCTCATGCTTGAGCGACTCATAGTGAAAATTCGACATGGTATCAGAGCATAGGTTTTGAAGAAGCCATTGCACAAGCTTCAAGAAAGCCGTCCTCTCCTTTCTGCAAATCCGTACGACCCTCTAGGTTTTTTCTGCAATTCCGTACGACCCTCATTTTTCAGTTTCGACACTTTATACTTGGACGTTGGGGCTAAAATTGGGATAGGAGAGTACGACCTCCTTCATTGCACCTCCAGAGTCTCTCATAGTGAAATTCCAAGAATTTTGATCTTTTGGCCCTAGGGTTTCTAGAGTTTCATAATTTTCTGCAGAAAATTCAGATTTAGGGTTTCTGCAGCTCATTGAAGGAGCTTTTCAGCTCGCCAGTGTTATTCTTACTTTCAAGGCTTATTTTTGGCAGTCATAAGCCCAACAAAACCTAAGTTTTCTCGCCTAGCCTAGCCGTCAGGTTTCCTAGCTCAGTTGGTAAGGGTTTGTGAAGAATCCGAAAATATGATGAACATAACTATGATGGAAGATAAGCTTGATAAATCAAGTAAATACAGTTCCTCGAAGCCAAGACTTCGGAGAAATGAAGACATCAAAGAAGAAGCCTTCTTATTCATTTCAACACTCTCAGGTATGGTTCCTACTGTTAATGATACTTAGTTAATTGACAGTGGTGCCTCTAAGCACATGACCAGATTTAGAGATCACCTGATAGATCTTGTTGAGAAAGAGACCAATCTACATGTTGTACTTGGAGACAATGCCAGATATAATGTGAAAGGGGTTGGAACTTCTACTTTCCAACTAGATTTTGACACACCTCTTTAGTGACGTGGGGTATTATATGTACCTGGGATGAAGAGCAACCTTGTCTCCATTTTCGCCTTATAAGACAAATGATACAAGGTTATCTTTTTCTGAAGGAAAAGTTCTTACATGGCACAAGGACTCATATATAAACTCTGCTAGAGTAATTTGTGTTCGAGAAAACAACTTATACAAGTTGACTATCCGACCAATCCAGGCCCTATTACATGATACTATCAACTTGAGTGAGCTATTTCATATGAGACTTGCTCACATTCATTATAGAGCCCTTCTAGCTCTAGGAAAAATGGTAACAGGCCTTCCAAAGATACAGATTCAACATAAAGGTGTTTGCAGAGGTTGTGCCCTTGGCAAGAATTTCAAGGGGTCCTTCTATTAGAATATAGAAGATGGTGTGCTCGCTTTGTCATTGACGATACCTTCGTCACCCAACCATAGGTTGAAGCCTCCCTCCGAGCACCTTAACCTTGACTGAGAATTCCTCCGGAGGCAAACCCTAGGCTAGATAGCCAAACAAAGAGTAGCGCATCAATCCCCAAGGATAGCGCATCACAAAAGCTGATCAGATAGTCCCAAACCCTAGCCAAGAGATATTCAAGCCAAAACTGAGAACTTGCTACTGTTGCAGCTGCACCAGCTCTTCCTCCAAACCTGCGCACCAAACTGCAGAACTGCAATTCTGAGATGTGACAAGTGAGAACTGACACCCTGTATTTATAGTGGTTCTGCCAGTTTTTTTGGGGCCGACTTCTCCTTCTGGATAAATGTCTGTTCAATATATTATTATTATTTCTGGTCGACTTCTTCTCTTGGAGGCTAATAGCCTAATATAAATTATCTTCTTGAGCTGACAAGGCTTCTAGGGTTATTAGCCAACTCATTAGGGTTTCTCTTTCTTCCCGGAGTCTTCCATTCTCGTCAAGTTCACACGTGGGGGTAAATACCTCCAGCAACTACCATAATATTAACACCTCTTGAGCAGTGACAATAGATCCAAGGAAATATTGGACTTGATACATTTAGATGTGTGTGGGCCAATGACTGTTGCCTTCCTGGATGGATATTTGTACTATGTACTCTTCATAGATGATCACTCTCAAAAAACTTGGATTTATTTCTTGAAGACCAAGGATGGAGTCCTTGTAAGATTTCAAGAATTCAAAGCTCAGTTTGAGAACCTAACCGAAAGAAAGATCAAGGTACTAAGATTACATAATGGAAGAGAATACACCTCCAAGGATTTTAGTAATTTCTGTATTGAAGTAGGGATCAAGAGGGAGTACACAATTCCTTACAACCTTCAACAAAATGGGATTGCAGAGAGGAAGAACAAAACCATCATGGAGGCAACCAAAGCAATGATACATGATCAAAGTCTACCTATGATTATGTGGGAAAAAGCATGCATGACAACAATATATGTTCAGAACAAGAGTCCTCACTAGATTTTGAAGAACATAACTCTCGAAGAAGCCTTCGTCGGAGTGAAACTTAAGATTGGACACTTCAGGATATTTGGGTGTCTAGTATACTTTCATGTACCTAAAGAGAAGAGGTCCAAGCTAGACCCTTCAGGCAACAAAGGTACATTTGTGGGATATAGTGAATCTTCGAAGGCATATCAGATCTACATCCCTGGTCAGAGACAGATTGAGGTGAGCATATATTTTATCTTTGAAGAAGAGATAGCCTTTCAGAGATCTAGAGAATCCCAGATGGAGATTGACAGTGAGACAATACCTTCTCCCCCTTCAACAATTCAGAGGGAGACAACCATTATTCCAGTTGATCCGGTTGATCCAGTTGCTCCAATTGATATCCCCTGAGACATTGCAGTAGGCCATAAAAGGCCTGCCTAGGATCAACAAACTCTGCAGGAGGCAAAGGGCCATGCAACTCCTTAAGGCACATTCCGAGAGAGTAAGAGACCAAAGATATTTTCGAGCTATTTTTCAGCCATGAGCCACATCATTGATACTAAGCCTTCTTGTCATGGAGAAACAACATGTCAACAGGTATGGAAAGATGCCATGGCAGAAGAGTATCAATCCATCTTGCATGGGATATTGTTCTGAGACCCAAAGGGAAGTCTGTAGTAACTTCTAAGTGGATCTATAAGATCAAGCATGCAGTTGATGGAAGTGTCGAGAATGTAGATTTTTAATGAAAAAAATCAACAAGCTAATATTCTGTCAAACACCTAGCAACCTAGAGATAATTGTCTTCATAAATTTCAAAAATGCATAAAACCCACATTTAGAAATTTCCATAAGTAGAAATACACATTTCTAAGAAAAATATGCAGTGGAAATACACAGTGGACAACAACCCATAACTCACAAAAATTTAGGCAAATGCCAGGGAAAACCCCAATGTGAGGAAACCCAACGAGAGAGAGAGATATACATATTATTCAGCTTCAGGGAAGTACAAAATAGCAGCACAAATCACATTTCCAGCCAAGGAAAATACCTCACAACACCAAATTTGTCCCACATAAATCTGCCTCGTTTTTTGTGCCAAATCTATATTGTTGTACAACCTCTTTCATACCTCGTTTTCCATGCCCATAGTCAGCTGTATGGACTATTCCATACAACCCAAAAACAACCACCAAAAATCTAAAAATCGACTCAAAAACCGTGCCCGAAATGCCTCGATTTTCGTGCCCAAATCTGTACGGCTATACAGACTGTACAAAATCGTACAGACGGTATGGACTGTATGGATCTGTATAGTACGATCTCCCATAGCAGAAAAATATTTCGACCAAAAATTCACAGAATTTTTTTCTCGAGAATCGTGCCCTCTTTCCTTGGAAAATGTGCCCTCTTTGCTGCTCATTTTCCTCTCTCAAGCATGCTCAGAAAATCTCTCTAACTCTCCCCCAATGTCCTTTCTCGACATTCAACATGTCTTGCACACTACCTAATGCATTTTTTTATAATCTGAAGATGACATTTTCCCCCCAAAGTGTCTTTTCATCTTCCCCAACCCTAGCTTCAAAGGCCAAGATTAGATCTTGCCTTTTTCAAGATCAAGGGTCATGATCCATTCCCTCCAAAATGTCTCATTTAAAATTAAAGTGAATTTCACTTTATTACATAAGTGCTTTATGAAAATAAAGTCACTTTAAAAATAGAAGGTACACTTTATTAAGAAGTCACTTTAATAAAAGAACCACTTATAACAACTTTATAAAAACTATTACAAATATAAGTGCCTGGTAGTGTAAATATTAAGGTAACATCCCCATACAAGACAAAACATGCGGAGTACCTCCCGAGCTAAAAAGATAACAGTCCCTCTTAGTGAGGGATGTACTCGCTGCCATCTCTATCCTCTGGTCCCATCACACTGTGCTCTGTAGGAGCTTCCTCTGAACCTGGAGCCATCCGCAACACCTGCACAAAACGCGAACTAGAATATCTTCTCCTGGAAACCTCCCGGAACCCTAAGCTCACTTCATCTTGAGCATTGGTTCGATCAACCTGGCTGAGCCTTCTGCCAGTGCTCAGAAGAGACTCGCTCTCTTCTCTCGGAATGCAACACTGATACCTTGGCGCCACCGCAGAGCTCACTTCATCTTGAGCATCGGTTCGATCAACCTGGCTGAGCCTTCTGCCAGTGCTCAGAAGAGACTCGCTCTCTTCTCTCGGAATGCAACACTGATACCTTGGCGCCACCGCAGTCTCAGAAGCCTCCTCACGCTCCTCATCCGACGTTGAATCATACATCAAAGGTTGTCCTCTCAACATATACAACCTATTCACATGGTTACCGATCAGCTGCAGCTCTACCAGGTCCACTCCCTGCCTGTAGATAAAGACAGGTTTCCTCTTGAACAATACACAATATCCTACATCCTCCAAGGCTGAGACTGAGAGAAAGTTAACACTCAACCCTGGAACAAAGAGAACTCCATCAAGCTCCAAGAGTTCCCCAAACTCGAGTTGGAATCTGACATTCCCAACTCCACGTACAACTCTCGCCATACCACCTTAATTTACCACTTGTCGGTTAGGACCAATCTCTGTGAAATATGGGAATACTCACCAGATTCCTGTCATGTGGTTAGAGGCTCTGCTATCCACAATCCATTTGACATCACCTCTGAATCCTCTGCTGTTGACATTGGAAACTAGGGTAACCAAAGAAAATTCCCTATCGAACTTTGAAGCAAAGTCCTCTATGGCTGCTGTAGCAGCTGTCTCGGGCCCTTCTGGTTCCTTCTTCCTCTCAGGACAATGAGAGGCAGGGTGCCCAACTGGTTACACCAATAGCATCTGACTTTACTCAAGTCCCTTTTGAAACTTCCTTTCTTCTTGCTCTTTGCAACAAGAGCAACATTCTCATAAGCTCTGTTTGTCTTCTGATCACCGCTCTGAGATCTTTCTCGGATCTTCTCCTGAGTGAAATCATCCCACAGTCTGCTCCAATCTGGTAGATGCTCACGTCCCACCACGCACTTCACGAAGACCTCCCAATCTTTGGTGAAGCCATTTAAGGCTATCCTCACCAGCTCAGAATCCGTAATGACCTCTCCAACAACTGTCAGCTCATCTTTAACTTGAGCTACCCGTGTAAGATAAGAAGATACACTCTCCTCCTTACCCATCTTGGTATCATGCAATTTAGCCTTCAAGGCCATCTTCCGATTTTCGTTCTTCGCCTCGAACAAGTTCTTAAGTGCATCCCACATCTCCTTGGCAGTCTTTTTCTCAGCCAAGTGTGGGATATGGTGATCCTTCACCCCATCGAGAATAATCCTCTGAGCTTTGGCTTCCTTGACCTCATGCAAGTCCAAAGCAGTAGGATCTGCTACGGGAGCTGCTACAACAGAGTTGACATAGCTATAGATCTTGTTCTCATTGAGAACGACTAACAAATGAACCTTCCACTGCAAGTAGTTGGAAATGCCATCCAACTGATCCTCATATCTAATGCTTGCAGCCATATTCCCTGTCACAACTCAAGGAAAACAATCACACCCTTTTGCCCAAATATCACACTGCCCACTGTCACTCAAAGCCCAAGCTCTGATATCATGTAGATTTTTAATGACAAAAATCAGCAAGCTAATATTCTGTCAAACACTTAGCAACCTAGAGATAACTGTCTTCGTAAATTTCAAAAATGCATAAAACCCACATTCAAAAATTTCCATAAGTAGAAATACACATTGCTAAGCAAAATATGTAGCGGAAATACATAGTGGACAACAACCCATAACTCACAGAGATTTAGGAAAATGCCAGGGAAAACCCCAATGTGAGGAAACCCAACGAGAGAGAGAGAGAGAGAGAGAGAGAGAGAGAGAGAGAGATTATTTAGCTTCAGGAAAGTACAAAACAACAATACAAATCACATTTCCAGCCAAGGAAAATACCTCACAGCACCAAATCTGCCCCACATAAATCTGCCTCGTTTTTCGTGCCAAAATCATATTGTTGTATAACCTCTTCCATACGTCGTTTTCCGTGCCCATAGTCAGTTGTACAGATTGTTTCGTACGATCCAAAAAAAACCACCAAAAATCTGAAAACTGCCTCAAAAATCATGCCCAAAATGCCTCGATTTGTGTGCCCAAATTCGTATGGTTGTACGAACTCGTACGGGTTGTATGGATCCGTACAGTACGGCCTCCCACAACAGAAAAAAATTTTGGCCAAAAATTCACTGAATTTTTTTCTCGAGATTCGTGCCCTCTTTGCTGCTCACTTTCCTCTATCAAGCATGCTCAGAAAATCTCTCTAACTCTCATCATGATGTCCTCTCTCGACATTCGACATGTCTTGCACACTACCTAATGCATTCTTTTATAATCTGGAAATGACATTTCCCCCCCAAAGTGTCTTTTCACCTTCCCCAACCCTAGATCCAAAGGAAAAGATTAGATCTTGCATTTTTCAAGATCAAGGGTCATGATCCATTCCTTCCAAAATGTCTCATTTAAAATTAAAGTGAATTTCACTTTATTACATAAGTGCTTTATGAAAATAAAGTCACTTTAAAAATAGAAGGTACACTTTATTAAAAAGTCACTTTAATAAAAGAACCACTTAAAACAACTTTATAAAAACTATTACAAAGTTAAGTGTCTGGTAGTGTAAATATTAAGGTAACATCCGCATGCAAGACAAAACATGCAGAGTACTTCTTGAGCTAAAAAGCTAACAGAGAAATACAAAGTGATATTTGTAGCCAGAGGATTCTCACAGGTGGAGGGAATTGACTATGAGGAGACATTTTCTCCGGTAGCCCGATACACTTCCATCTGTACTATCATTGCACTAGATGCATCCATGAGTTGGGAACTACATCAAATGGACGTAAAGAGAACCTTTCTCAATGGTGAGATTGAGGAAGAAGTTTACATCGAGCAGCTAGAGGGATTCGTGATACACGACGATAAAACTCATGTGTGCAGGTTGAAGAAAGCCTTGTATGGACTAAAGCAGACACCTCGTGCTTGGTACAAGAAGATGGATGGATTCTTGATGAGTTTGGGCTTCAACAAGAGTGTTGTTGATCCAAACCTATATTATCATATTGTTGGTGATGAGTGCCTAATTTCAGTCCTGTATGTGGATGACTTATTCCTCACCAGTTCAGAAAGACTTATTGCTGAATGCAAGTGAGCATTGACTTCTGAATTCGAGATGAAGGATCTGGTTATGATGCACTACTTCTTGATACTAGAAGTATGGCAGATGAATGATGAGATTTTCCTGAGTCAAGGAAAATATACAATGAAGATATTCAAGAAGTTCGATATGACAGATTGCAAATCCATGCCTACACCAATGGTGATGGATTTGAAGAAGATGAATGACGCTTCTATCGATTCAAATGAGATTGATCCACGTTTATACTGACAACTAATTGGATCATTGATGTATCTGGTTAACACTAGACCTGACATATGCTATGCAGTGAATATACTTAGTCAATTCATGAGTCAGTTGAGATAGACTAACTGGATAGAAACGAAGCATGTATTGAGATATCTACGAGGAACAATTGGATATGACCTGAGATATGCCTCCAGTGTAGACATGAGTTTGCAGGGATATGTCGATGTAGATTGGGCAAGGAGTGCAGTGGACCGAAAGAGCACATCTGGTTATTGTTTTACCTTGGGGTCTGCCATGGTTTCCTGGTGCAGTAGGAAACAAATCTCTTTGCCCTTGAGTACCGCAGAGGCAGAGTATATAGCATTGAGTGTGGCAGTCCACGAAGCAGTGTGGCTTCGTAAGTTCCTGGCATATTTATTTGATCATGAGATGGATCCTACCATTATTCATTGTGATAACCAGAGTTGTGTGAAGCTCTCTAAGAATCCTGTGTTTCACGATAGATCGAAACACATTGAGATACAATATCATTTTATCAGAGACATGGTACATAGGAAAGCAGTACACGTGCAATACCTTCCTACACATGAGTAGATTGCAGATATCTTCACCAAACCGCTTGCCAAGATGAAGTTCAAGTACTTCCGTGAGAGACTTGGCCTGGTGGAGAATGCCTCCCTAGCTGAGAGGGAGTGTTGATGATTACAACGTCGTGAGACATCCTACATGACATAGACCGAGTGAGTCGACCTGTGAGAGAGCCCATATGTTGGGTGTGCCCATGAGATGGGTGTGTCGTTCCTCTCTGGACTGAGATGAGATGATGTGTGCCCTTGTGTAGGGTGAGGATGTCGATGAGATGGGTGTGTCGTTCCTCTCTGGATTGAGATGAAACGATGTGTACCCCTGTGTGGGGTGAAGGTGCCCATGTGATGGGTGTGTGTCAAACTATGGACTAACTTGTTATGATGTGTGGTCTCTTGCCTTATGGACTCAGTTGAGTCAGGCTTGAGATGGTACTCCATATGATTCTCCTATGGACTCAATGAGATAGAGATCTGTTGAGTAGGACGTCCCTGTGGCTGAGCACAGGTGGACGTGCACCTAGTGGTTGAGCACTAGTGGATGTGTGAGATCCCTTGCTATATTGTCTAAGAGTAAGATTTACCTGTAACCCTAATTGTGATGTAAAGGGTACAGGTCGGCTCCACCATATGTGAAAGATAATTAATGGTTATTGTAATAATTAATTATTTTTTGAGTTATTGAGGTCGGCCCTGTTGTGCCAATAGATACCACTTTTGGTCTTTCCAGTCTAGTATAAATAAAGGTGATTCCCCCATTGAGGAAACACACAAGTCACTTGTCATTTCAAAATTTTAGCATGTACACTTTTAGGGCTGAAGTGCAAACCTCTCTTGGGCGCAAGTTTCAAGGTAGTAGAGCACCCTCTTGTGTGCATTAGGGTTTCATGGTTGGAGGATCTTCTCTTAAGAATATAACAAAGGATTGTTGGGTTTTTCTCCCTTGTTGAGAAGGG
>JZKD02S1676511.1:0-12020 GCA_000966675.3 Picea glauca
CCATTAAAGGCAGAAAGGCCAGGGGGTCCGATATTCACTGCAGACCGTTGATTTGGGCGCGCTTTGATCGACCACTGAGATTAGTGCGCCCTTTATCCACAAAGTGCCAAAGTTGTCAAATCCCGGTAGACTTAGGATAAAAACATGTTGTGGGTCTTTGTTGGCTTCTCTTTCTTTATTTTTTCACCAAGGGGTCAAAAACATATTAGATTAACTCAAAATAAAGGTATTTAAGTGATATTTTGCAAACTTTTATTGAAATAAAACATGCTAACCTAGTTCCTAATCTAATTACCTAGCACCTCAACCCAAATAAACGGTTGGGTAAAAAATTACTCTAACCTAAGACATTTGACCAAGCTTAGATTGTTTGGTCAAACTTATTCACTAACCTATCTAATTTGGCTAAGATTAGATTGTTTAGCCAAATTTATTCACTATCCTATCTGCATAAATTTAAATAGTTTGATCATGGTTAGACAGTATGAATAAAACCAAATTTTATTCCATGGGGTTTTATCTTTTTGTCTTTTATTTTTTATACCCTCTTTTGATTTTTATATTTTTTATTTTCTTTCTTTTCTTTTTCTTTTCTTTTCTTTCTTTTTTCCTTTTCTTTCTTTTTTCCTTTTCTTTCTTTTTCTTTTGTAAATAATTTACAGAATAAAATATTATTTAAAATACAAGACAACTAGAATAAAATATTAGAATCACCAGATGATCCTATGAAACATAGGGTTATAACAGTGGCTCCACTTGGGGATGGTTCTCTCCTTGTGAGGTGCCAAGAACTAGCTACCTATTGCCTTAAATCTCCTTCTTTAGTGTTTTTTTCTGCATTTTAATTTTCTTTATTCTGACTGTAAAGATGGTGATCCTGATCAGTGGCTTAGGGCCTTCTCTTCGGGCTTCAACCACTTGACCAAAAACACCCACATCTGACATAAAAATAAAAATGGTTTGTACAATGAGATGAGTGAAAAAGATATTCATTCTGGTGGAACATAATGTTTGAACATTTTTCCATTGATAGGTCCTCCTGGAAGATCTGCTTCATCCATGTCTTTGATTAGAAAGGCATTATTTCCTCTGTAAGCCTGGATTATGAAAGGGCCTTTCCCAAAATTGTTGAACTTTACATGCTTTCCCTTGTCTTCATTTCTCGAATCCCAATTAGTACTACATCACCTAATTTGAAATCATCCTCCTCGGTTCTTCTGTCATAAATTTTCTTGATTCTCTCTTGGATTAACTGAGTCTGGTTATAAACCTCCTCTTTGGACTGTTGGAGTTGGATCATATGATTGATTCTCCTTTGGATGTCATTAGGCTCTACCTGTACTTCTTGTAACAACTTCATAACAAGAACACCCAAAGAGGTGGGGAAAACAACACTAGTTCCATAGACCAACTGATATGGGTACATACCAATTGATCTTTTGTAGTCAGCCTGTCAGCCCAAAGTGCATGANCAACTTCATAACAGGAACACCCAAAGAGGTGGGGAAAACAACACTAGTTCCATAGACCAACTGATATGGGTACATACCAATTGATCTTTTGTAGTCAGCCTGTCAACCCAAAGTGCATGAACCAACTTGTTGTGCCAAGATTTCTTATTTTCCTGCAACATCTTCTTGATGATATTTATCAAAATTTTATTAGAGGAATCTTCCAATCCATTACCCCGAGGGTAATAGGTTGTAGAGTGCCCTCAAGTGATATGATACTTACTACAAAATTCTATCATCTTCTTTGATCTAAAGGCTGTTGCATTATCGGTGATAATCTTCCCAGGGCATCCAAAACGAGATAGAATGTTAGTTTCCAAGAATTTTATAATCACAGAGTTAGTGTCTTGCCTAGAAGGTATAGCTTCAATCCACTTAGTGAAGTAGTCTGTAGTTGTGAGGATCCACTTGTGCTGGCCTGAAGAAGGTGGGTGAATCTCCCCAATAAAATCTAAGCCCCACTGCTAGAATGGAGCTTCAACTGAAAAAGATTTCAAGGGAAAAGGAAAAAGTTTCATTTGGCCTTCAAATATTTGGCACTTGTGACAAGAGGTTACCTTTTTATGGACATCTGCAAAGTTCAAGGCGGGCCAATAAAAACCAACTCTAAGAATTTTGTTAGTAGTTGCCTTCCAATTTAAATGCCCGCCACAATATCCTTCATGGAATTCCTGCAAGGCTTTGTCAGTTTCATCTTTCAGTAAGCAATTTAGTAACATGCCTCCAACATCTTTCCAGTAAAGATTTCCATTCATAATACAATATTTCAAAGCTTTAAGTTTTAAAAATATAGCTTTAGTTTTTTTCAAACCAGGAGGAGCTTGTAAATGATGCAAGACAAAGATAAGGTCTGCATACCATGGAGAATTTGAGAATACCTCTTTGACATGTGGAGTCACATGATCTCCTTGTTCATCAACTGCAGCTATAAAGTTTATATCTAAATCATGAAAATTTGATTCAACCATCAGTTTGGCTAACCCTTGACCCTTGATCAATTTGGTCAGTTTGATCTCTATATCATACATAAGAATCACAACAATCCATTTTCCTTTTCTGCCATCTGGGTTATCTTGAGTCGGAATATATTTCACCACTGCATTAGGGGCATAAGCAATGACATGTGAATGGATAATATATACTCTAAAATCCTTAATTGTTTTTACTAAGGCGAAAGCCTATTTCTCCATGAAGTTGTAGTTCAATGCAACATCCCTTAACGATTTGTTGAAAAATGGAATAGGTTGTTCATGGTCTTCATTGTTTTTCTGCAAAAGAACCGTTGCAATGGTGTGTTCAAAAGAAAAAGAGAATAAGTAGAAATCTTTAATATAATCTGGACTGATTAATATAGGGGCTTGTGTTAGTGCCTGTTTTACTTGATCAAAGGATTGCTTGGCTTCTGTGTTCCACTTTATTTTTGTATCTTGTTTAAGCATGTTTGTTATGTTTTTGAGGAGCTCTACCAAATTAGGTATGAATCTTCTCAGAAAATTTATTTTTCCTATGAAGGATTGCAATTCCTTAATGTTTCTAGGATGGTCTAACTTCTAGGTAGCTTCAATTCCACAAGGATCTATCTTGATCCCGTATTTAGATATAATGTGTCCTAGCAGTTTTCCCTCTTCTAAACCAAACTGAGTTTTCTTGGGGTTGAGTGAGATTCCAAACTTTATGCACTTTTCAAAAACTCTTCTGAGGTGTCGTAGGTGTTCTTCATCAATTTTTGAATAGATAGTTACATCATCCAAGTATATGACGATAAATCTTCCAAGTTCATCTATGAAGTCAATGTCCATTTCCCTCTGGAAAGTGGAACCAACATTCATTAAACCAAAGGGCATTTTCACATACGTGAAAGTTCCCCAGGGTGTATTGAAAGTTGTTTTCTCCTGGTCATCAGGGTGGACAAGGACTTGGTTATAGCCAGAAAAACCATCTAGCAAATAGATCCTACTGGCTCCAACTACCTTTTGTAAGGTATGATCCATCTTGGGTAGAGGATAGTTGTCTTTAATGGAAAATTTGTTGAGGTTTCTTAAATCAATGCAGATCCTGATTTCTCCAGTCTTCTTTCTAGTAGGAACCAGATTAGAAACCCATTTTGAAAATCTCAAGGGGACTATTATTTTTCCATCATACATTTTCTTTATTTCTTTTTCTATTAGGGGCATTAACTTTGGATTGATTCTCCTAAGTTTCTGCTTGAAAGGCTTATGTTCTTCTTTTATAGGGATTTTATGTTGTATGATACTAGCGTCATAAGACTTTAAATCCTCATATCTCCAAGCAAAGACATCTACAAATTCCTTGAACAGTTCAATATATTTGTGTTTTTGCTCGAGAGGTAAAGATTTAGATAGTTTAATCATTTTTTGTTTTTCCTGTATTCCTATATTACATTCGTCAACCTCTTTTCCAGTAGGTTCAATTTTTGGCTTTTTTGCTACATCATTGAAATCAAACAGTTCTTCTAAAGGAACCAACCCTTTAGGTAAAACATTATTCTTCGATTGTAAAATATTTGAGTCTTCATCTTTTTCATTTATTTCTTCTGAATCTAGTTTATTTACACTATTACCTTCTAAATCTAGTTTATTTATTCTATCATCATCACTATCTACATCAATATTTTCACACTCAAAATCATTTTTAGACTGCAGGAAATCATCAATCTGTTCATCATTACCAAACACTTGCCAGTACCTGATATTATTCGGGACAATAGGTCTGCATTTCACCTCCATTGTGTATTGGTGATTTGGGTGAAACGATATTTTACAAGTGGCTGCTGAAGTAGCTAGCCCATCAACAAGTATATTTTGTCCTCTAGGAATTACATGCAAGTCATATTTAGTAAAACATTGTAGAAAGTATAAAACATCATTTATGTAAGTTCTGAGTCTAGGGTGTTTGGCACAATACTCACCTTTGATATTCTTAATGATAAGTTTAGAATCACCTCTTACCGAAATTCTTTTAGCACCAAGTTTCTTCAACAATTTCAGGCCGAGCATCAATGCTTCATACTCAGCTATATTATTGGTGCACTAGAAATTTAATTTATAAGAGTGATTTTTTGAATACCTTGCTCTTGGATTATGCACCCACACCCAAACTCCAGACCCTTCTTTACTGACATCTCCATCAAAATCTAAACTCCAAAGAGTTTTTGTTGGTTCATCGGTTTATATTGTCACCTTTTCACTTTCCTCAATGATTACTTTACTTTCCTCCAGGCCAGACAAATCAACTTCCAATTGTGAAATTTGACTGTCCAACTCACCATCATTATATAAAATGAAGGATTCCAGGTCAGAATAAACATAGTACAAAGGATAGTTATGTGGTTTCTCTTGACTGTTGACCATGTATTTCATCAGAGTCTCTTTGTACAATCTTCTTTGTTGACCAAATACTAGAATGGTGGCATAAGGCATGTCTAACTGTAAAGCACCCTTTAACTTGGCACCCCATGATAGAGATAATAGCATGCCATACTTTGGAGGAATATCTGCAACAACAATATCCATCACCATGCTTTTAGCTGGGATTTGTGCCAAAGTAATACACAAGTATTTGATCAGACCTATGCATTTAAATTTGCTTGAATCAAAGGAGTATAAGTCCTTGTAAGGCTTGGTGATATCAAGCCCCAATTTCTCCATCATAGCCTTGTTCATAAGATTGTGAGAAGTGCCAAAATCTAGCATGTCATTATGTAATGTCTTGTCATGAATATTCAAACTAATGTAAAAAGGAGGAACAAAACCATTGTCAATTTGTCCCTCAACCTCGAGACCAAACAACAACTAAGGTTGGTCATCAACAATGTTCACAATGTCTGTGCCTACTCCCGGTTCTATGTTTATCTGTGATCTATAAGCATTTTTGTTTATTAGTTCTATCAGAGGAATAGGAATTTTTAGTTTAGCCAATTCACCTTCCAAGATGAAAGTGGTAAAAGTTCTGCTTTGGCTCTGAAATTCTGATTTATCAGCCACATTTTTTTGTGCAGTAGTACTAGGTTGCCTTGTGGATGCAACCTCGGTTTGATTTGTCCTTGGTAAATATTCAAGAGTTATTTTTGCAAGAGTCTCTGAATTTTTCTTTTCAAGGACTTTCTTAGGAGTAGTATATGAGGTTTTCTTAGCTTAAACGACTTTCTTAGTTGGGTTGTCGTTAGACTTATTACTCCTCAAGTTGTATTGTCTATGGACTTCCATTATTGCATTTTCGAAGGCTTGTTGTTTAGACTCTTCCTCATTTACTTCAATCTGTGAAAGTAGAAAAAGGTCATGTTCTTCCTGAGTAACAAAAATGGAATTGTTATCATTAACCTCCATAAGATTTATGTGAATGTCGTCTAACTACTCAATTATCTCTTCCCCTTCATCAACATAGTTTTCTTGAAGAGGTGGCCTAATCTGCTGACCAAGACCTCTATGTTCTTTTTGGTCTTTGGGTTCTCTCTGTCCGATCTGGGGAGGATTCCTTCTAAAATTGGGATTTTGAATCTGAGGGGCAAGTTGATTCTCTCTAGGTGGGTTTCTATCTCTGATTTCTATTCTTTCCATTAATATTCCCACATTTCTGATCAAAGAATCAATTTTGGCATCTAAAGTAGAGGTGGAAGGTTCTTCTTTAATTGTAACTCTTCTTTCATTTCTCTGTGAGGCTCTCCTAGCTAGAAGATTTGCTTCAACACTTACAACACTCTTCTACATATCTTCTAGAGTGGCATAATTTCTTTCTCTCAGTTGGTAGGACATATCAGCATCGAAACCATCAGGGAACTTGATTAAGGCCAGGCCTTGAGGAGGTTTGATATCTGTAGGAATTGAATTATAGATATTATTGAAATGAATGCAATAGTCTTGTATCGTTTCCCCTTGATTTCTTTTGATATTTTCATACTCAGATAAAATTTGGAGAGGGTTTTTCTTTACCTCCCATATGTTGAGTAAGTTTTGGTGAAAAGCAACAATATCAGTAATGCTATCAGCACGTAATTCTTTAAACCATTTTTTGACCTCGATAGTTAAACTTTGTGCAAAGAGTATCATTTGGACATCTACCTCGTCAACTTCCTGCAAATCGAAGAAATCATTCATTTTATCCACGTGTTTTTGTGCATTAAGGGCTCTGGTACCATCAAACTAAGGAATCCTGGTTTGATAGTCCCGTGTCATGTTATATAAAGGAGCATCCAACACCAAGGGAGAATATCTTGCTGCCATGATTGGTGGAGGGGGCTGAATGACAACCTGTGTGATTGGTGGGGAGGTGATAGAAGATGTGGAAGAGACAAGGTTGGGAGGTATGGACTGAGTTACTTGAGGATTGAAATGGAAGAAAGCTCAACAAACTATTGAAAGTAGGATTTATACAAAGCTTGGTCAAGATTTGATGCTAGATCTTGTAGTTTCTCAAACTCTTGAAGGATCTGTTGATCAAAATATGTTCTAGGAGAGAGTCTTTCAGGGGTTTTAGGTTGAAGCATGGTTTGATCTAGTACTATCTTTCCCACAAAGCTATAATATTTGGTTTTGAAAAGGCTATGCTCAAAATTTAGGTCAAACTCAATATCTTGGATTGTGATAAGCTTCTATGGAAGAGAATTGGCCCTAAGAAGAGGATTTCTACTCCCTTGACCTTCTACTGTGTTTCTTTTTTTGATTAATTTTTATGGATTATATACTATTGTTACAGGTTCTAGATCAAGATGAGGTCTAGTGTGAATTGTTTTTGGAGCCAGAACTTTAAACTTTAAGAAATCTAAATTAATATATACAAACTTCAACAACCTTTGACCATTTATCTCTTGAATGTTAGATCTTTAATTGTTCATAAATAAAGTTTTCTTTATCTAGGGAAGATAATTTGTAAAGATGGAAAAAACAATTCAGCTCCCCAGTATGATCACCACTATGTTAGCACTCTGTAATTCCTAGAGGTTGTTAAGGGTAGAAGAATTTGACAGAGGTAACTTACCAAAACCGCTTTCAAAACTGGGATCTAGCCATGCCAGTTTTAGAGAGGGATCTCTTTGTAGGATTTAGATCTATTTGAGTTTTTAGATATTAGCCTAGTTAAAATAATCTGAGTTTGTTGTTTTGTTTATAAATATTGGCTGAAGAATTGCATTAAACATCCATTGGGCTATGGGGTCTGTATTAAAGATTAAGATCATATATAGTTTTTTATAATATTTCTTCACAGGGTGAGATAGTGAGAACGCATGATCTATTTGAATTAAATATGATGAAGAGATAGAACAAGTGAGAGAGTCAACCAAAAAAAGAAGCAGCTAAGAATTTATTTGCTTAATATCAGATGAAAACATGTAGATCACCAAAAGACCAGAAACTGAGTGCCCGAGACAAATTCGGTTCATTCAATTCCTTTTAATGATTAGAAACAGAAAAAATGACGATTATAGAGAAAGATAAACATTAACAGAGAAAGACAAAAATCACCCACGCTCAAACGCAAGAATCCTGTGAATAGTATTTTTATTACTGGTAGATCTTCTTGAAAAGATTACACAAATATCTCCTTGGGTGCAAAAATCAACCCTCAATACTTCAAAGTGAGAAGTATTTATACAATAATTACATATGATCCTGTCATTAAAGCTAGGATATGGTGGAGGAAAAATCTAACTAACTAGATTACAAATTATAAAATAATAGGAATGATGATGATCTGTTCGAATCCTTAGTGCTGATTTTGAGGAAAGTAGTTGGTGATTCATCACTTTGACTTGATTGTTCCTCATGCTGACTCGGACATCCACATAACCTCTACTCTAGTAAAGCACATAGGTCTTCCCATCTATTTTGACTAGGGATGGAAACCTTGAGTAACCTTCTATATGTTTTGTCCATCTCAGTGTACTTGGCAAAGGTAGGCTTTGTGATGAAAATGTATTTTATCTCATGCTGGATGCTCAGGTCCAACTGCAAAGTTTCTAAGAAATCCTTTCCAGTAATACTCCCTTGTATACCTAAAAATTTAGAACCATCTTTTTCTACTGCGTGGATCTTCTGCTTGTAGTCAAACAGAGTGATGAGATTATCATTGATCACTAGTAAACCTAGAAGCCCTTTCTTGTGTAGTGTGTCGACCTTGCTGAAAAATATCTGCACTCCAATGTCCATTGTCTAAGCTTTCTCCTCTAGTTGTAGCATCAATCATTTCTTAGTCAAAACCTTCTTGACCTCATGGATGGTTTATGTCATGTCTCCAATTTCCAATGCCTCTAGCTCTTCTTTGGTCTTGGAGTTTAAGAACCTGATGATTTGAGTGGCCTCTGTGGGCCTTTCTCCCAACTCTTCCCTTATCTTGTCAATTGCTTGTCTGGCTCTCTGTACCAGTTCATGTTGTTCAAACACAATTTGTATGAGTGGCCAAATCTCTATCATTGACTTGTTGATGTCCATCCAGATGTTTTCCTTGGCTTCTGACAGTGTCTTGGCCATGACAGTCTCCTTCTTCAACTTCTGTATTTCTTGAGCGAGTCTCTATGATTTGTCCATCTCTATATTGTAGCTGGACTGAAACATGGATTTCATCTTTTGGAGATTTTTAACCTCTTCTTGCAATCTTTTAATTTCTTCACCTTGCAGGTTCATGTCCTCCATTGACTTCACCAATTTCTCAAAAGCATATGAAATTGTCACTGGGATGGCTAATGGGATTTTTGTTGTTGTGGTTGTTGTTATACTAACCCATGTGAGAGGAATTTATTCCAATGGAATGACCGCCATCTGCACACTTTGTTCTTTTTCTTTAACTAACTTATCTAGCTCAACCTCCATCTCTTGTATTTGTGCATTCTGCCCCATTATCAGTTTCAGTATCTCCTCCTTGTGGTCTTCACTCTAAGCCATTTCCTTTGCTTGTGAATATTTCATTTTTATTCTTCAGTAGTTCCTTGGCTTCTTTAACATTGGACGGATCATAGCCAATTTTCAGTACCAAATCCTCTAGGGATTTGATCTTATTTTCCTTGGATAGAGAGGATATGTTTTCCAGCTTCAACTGAGACTGGACATTGTTCAAAGATACCTGCAATTTTGCAGCAGTTAACGATGTATATGCCAAGGTGGAGAAAATCATCTCCCTTGCTTGCCTATGCATATCCATTTGATCTGTTGGATGGACATATTTCACATCAAACTCAAATGATGCTTTCTTGTAATAAAAAATTGTTTTAGGATGAGGAGCCTGTGCCTGCAAGAACACCATGTGCATCCTTCCTTTATCTATGTCAAATGTATATAGTAACCGGGCATATCAGCATATCATTATTTTTTTTGATCAAGTTGTACTTCTTGAAGATATTAAGTTATGTAGGATCCTGTGAGGACTTAGCTGACAGTGTGGTATATGCTTTATTTTTGGATGAGGAAGTGGATACTATGTGTTGGATGCTTAAGAAGACTGATGAATGTGGTCCCTCCATAACTATGGTGGATTGAGTTTTTTCTTCTCTAGACCTGTCAGGTGTATGGCTTGTCTTGGTCCTCTTCTTATAGACCTAGAAATCTTCTGCTAACACCTTTGTGACTGAAGGAGAGACTTATTTTCTGGCTCTCTTCTCTTCTTGTACCTGTGGAGTGATGGTATGTGAAATGTTGGTAGGTGAAGGTTGTTGTTCTGTATCTAGAAAATTATTTTCTTGTCACTCTGTCTGATTCATGAAATTTTCAATTTCAAGTTTTGGCACGTGAGCATAAGGAGAGATCTTATTTTTAAGCCTGGTTTTAGCTATAATTCCACAGGGGTCATAATTCCATGGGAATATTAGGATGAATTTCATTTCCTTTAACATGTTATTGGCTTCTTCCCCTGCAGCTCTGTTTTTGCATAGGAAAGAACCTATCTGGCCTTTGATCCTGAGATGTTGCTTCTTCTTGAATGTCCCAAAGTGGATATCATCATGATTGATCATTTGTCTGATCTATTCCAAGGTGAATATTCTGACAGACGGGTACTTTAGAATCTTGTATGGAGGTAATTCACACCCATAGACCTTGATTTATGTATGATTCTAGTAAAGGTACTATTCCCATGTTTTGGCTAAGTCTAACAAGTGCATAATCCTCTGGACTTCCTCATTTATTCTTGGTTATGTTCTCTTGTTGAGCATGCATACCATTGGATGGTAAAATTGGTCAATGAACTGTTTGAAGCTGAACTCGGATGGTGTCTTCCTCACTATTGATGTCCAAGAGGTCACTGGTTGAGGATTTCCATCTTGATCCAAATTCTAGAGGGAGAAGGAGAATTTGTCTACCTGGAAGAAGAGGAACATGTACATCAGCACTGAGGAGTACCTGAACATTCCCTCTATGGATAATTTGAAAATTTGTTCATGTATAATGTCAGCTAGAAACTAATTGTAATCAAATTGAGTTGTAGCCTTTTCTTCTGTGGAGAAAATGGACAGAAAACCCAAAATGGGTTCATCTACCCATTCATCAGAGTAATATCCTAGCAAGCAACATAGGAAGGAAATAATTTGGTTTCCTTTGACTAAGAATATGGAAGAAGGATATGGGGGATTGTTTTTAGGCAACTATGCATCTTTAGGTAAGAAGATTTCAAAAATCTGGGCTCTTTGAGGAAAGGATAGCTTCTGATAAAGTTCGGTCTGAATTTCAATGGAGAAGGGGATGGCATAATCAGTTCTGGGTATCTGCAACATTTGGTTTATCGTTTCAAGGGTGATGGTGAACAAAGTTTCACCAGACGAAGACACAATGACCCTTGGTCGAGAAGGTAGTGAGCTTGAAATTTTAGGGCGAACTCAGGGAAATGGTAGGTCTATGGAAACATGTACAGTGGGAGATTTGACTCCCAGAGTCCGATCTCGTCACTTTGGTCCAGGAATATATCTTTGAGCCAGAAGTGTAATTCGAAGAAATCAAATTCACACTTCGACTCTACAATTTGATAATCTTTATCGACCAAGGCAATGTGATCCAGGTTGACAGGAGGAGGGAGGAAATGATTTTCTTATGTTTCAGTGGATTTAGATTTGGGTGCCATAATCAAACGGATATCTACAAACAGAAAATGGTGTTGTTTGTGATTACCAGGTTTAATGGTGCTTGTCGACTGTGATCTTGGTGGCGGTTAATTTTGAAAATGGGAAACAGTGGTGTCGACTGCGTCTAGATCGATGAACAGTGCGAGAATGGTAAAAGAATGGAGTTAAAAGGTATAGGGATGTGTCTGTTATAGAGCGGGTGGTGAGTTGGACGAGTAACGATCATGGGATATGACATTGATTGGCCAATGAGAATATGGGTGAATGTGATGTGGAGGATATTAAATGGTCAATGGGTGGATAGGATGTGATGTGTGATAGGTGAGTGGAGTGTGACGTGTCGACCGGGTAGTGGAGTGCGATGATGGTATTGATGAGTGGTTTGGCGGTTTATTAGAGGGGGGGTTAGGCGGTAAGCAGAAATGAGTGAGGGAGATCCGAGTTGATAA
>JZKD02S1676511.1:18063-39742 GCA_000966675.3 Picea glauca
CCTCCCTTGATTAGCTGAGAAATGATTGTGTGTCGAACTATGATTTCAGAACCTAGACCTCGCCATCCTTTGTTTACTCCATCTGTATGTTCTCCTACCCCAACCTGTCCAATTAAAAGAGAGAATGTTGGGTGAAAAGACTAAGTTAGAGAAGTCCATCGAAGGTTCTTAAGAAGTTTATGGATGATAGAGCTATGTCTGAAGGTGTTAAGACATTGTCGACTAGGGGACTCCAGGCTTCCCCTTCGACTGGACGATGTTCGGGTCGTACTAACCCCGCGACTGAGAAGCGAAGTAAGCATCGTGATGCTCTAGATAATGCGAAGCATATCTCGTCGATCTTACCTGATTATATCCTGCCTTTGGCTAGCACGGTCAACTGCGACAGCATCCCACGAGACTTCGAGTACACTTTGGTCACCGCATACATCCCGAAGGGGATACGCATAGTTGGAAACTAGTTGGGACAGATCCCATCTCAGAAGAATAGTGAATTTAACCTTGAAAATAGAAATAACTATGCCATGCTCGCGCCTCATAGATACCTGATGAAGACAACTGGGAAGAAGTCTTGCATAGTCTCCCAGCCTTGGATTAAGGAGTTGGCACAGTCCACGATACTGAATGTCATGAAGATTCCTCATTTTGGTTGACATCAGGAGGTTAATGCTTGCGTTAAAATCCTCTTGTCGTTTTATCATGGTGGATACTTGTGGCTCGACAGGTGGATTATTGTGGATCCAATGCTGATCAACTTGATCACAAGATTGAGTATGCAGGGACCCAACACTCGACAGTTCTACCCAAGGAAGGCCTCGGATCCCTCCCTGGCACAGTGCATTAAGGAAGCATATGGAGAAGTTGAAAAGGGAAAGAGAGGCTACAAGGTATCCTCTATCTAGGATGGCACAATGCGCCTCACTTTCCAACTCATAGCTGGCAAGCTTGTAAGAAAGAATCGCCCCACGCAGGTCACTGGGTTCATGGTGGACCTACCAGGAAAATGCGTGGAGGGGATGCAGATGAATTGGGCGAATTACCTCGTCAGCGAGCTTGAGAAAGAATGTCTTTAAGCACATGATCAAGGATACGAGTTCCACTTCATCTGGTTACTTGTGTTGATTTCATTTTTCGCTTGGAAAATGTCGGAGGGAGCATCTTTTCCAGAAATTGAACCATCAAAGCCTTTGGCAGTTAGATTTTCTACATTATGGTATACAAATGACATGTTGAAGCAATGGCAGTCGAGCACAGTGTTCCATGCCTACTATCACCAACTGAATGTTTCCATTGAGTCATTTACACACATGAAACCACGCACCTTGCATCAATAAAGACCACTAGCTAAGTTTCGTGCAAATCCACATTTTATTTATATCACTGCGCGCAAGGATGAGAGAAAGGAAGAGTTACAGTCTTACTATAAGTTGATATATGAAGACATGTAGCAGATCATGAATGAGTGGCTAGAAGAGTTCCTTGTACTGGTTGATGATGCCGAACTCTTCGACCCTGACATCATAGGAAGCCCCTTGGTCACCCAGTTCGAGCATGCAGGATAGACAAGTGCAAATAAGAAAAAGAAAAAGGAGGAAGTACGAGATGTACAGACTGATGAGGAAGAAAACACCTAGGAATTAAATGGATCTGAATCACCCACAGGAGGAGGAGACAAATTAAATAAAGAAGGAGGAGGGGATGAAGGAGAAAAACAAGGAGAAGGAAAAGATACACTGCTGAAGGATCCCCCTACCGAGACAGAAACACCGAAGAAGAAGAAGGTTTCTCTGCAAAAACCCTCGGTAAGAAAGAAGACCCACGCCAGTAAGCCCCAGCTAGAGGCTACACCCATTGAGGATGATATCAGTCTAGTCGACGAAGCAATGGAGGATACTTCCAAGTATCTCTTGTAGAGATATGGAGTGAAGCAGAATGAACTATATGGTAGGATAGAAAAAGAATTGAGTGAAGTACTGGAAGCTATTCACTCGGTCCGCGCAGTCCCTACTGCACCTTCCTCGTTAAAGACTGCAAAGTTGGGGGTTGAGCCAACCCAACTTTGAAGACTTGTAGATGCAACAAAGGCTCAACTTCAGCAAGTTCAAGAAGAGAAGGAGAAGGCTACAAAAGCCTTGAAACAAGAAAAAAAAGAGATCTTGGAGAAATTATGAGTTGTGCAGTATTGTGTAACCGCTTATGAAAATGAGAAAGATGAGTTTCAGGCGATGCTCGAGGAAGACAAAGTGAATATACAAAGGGAAAAGGACTAGCTTCTCGCAGAGCAGACTGCAGTCAAAGAAGTGGTGAGTAGAGCACTTCGCTCTGTGTCAGGCTTGGCATAAGAGGAACATTACGTAGTTGAGGTTCAAGTGATGAAGCTTGTTGAGGCCATCTAGTAGCTTCAAGCAAGGGCAAAAGGATTTGGAGATCCAGGCAGTACTAAGCACTCCACAGGAAGTGGGTGACCAGAGGGAGGAATCCGCTAAGAGCGCAGTCAGAAGGATAAGATCCCTCACCTTATAATGAAAATAGTTGAGTGACAGAAGCACAGAGACCTACGAACACCTCACGGAAGATCCATATCTTAGGAAGTTGGAAGCTTAGCTACAAGAGGCGTAGTAGTAGGCACTGACAATTCAAGCGCATATGAAGTCACTCACTGCAGTCGAGAGAATGAAGATATCACAAAAAACAGTGTGTGGCCCAGCAGCAGATTACTACCATCCATGGAAGAGTAATGGAAGTCACACAGAGGCTACAACTGGTGCAGGAGGAATCCTGTGCGGTGTTTGAAGAGATCGAAGGATAAGGTTTGCAACTGTACCAAGTGGTTACGATAGTGGAAGAGCACCTGGGAGGGCCTGTTATAGGTAAAATTATCCAGGAGTTTGTTGAGCACGAAGATCAAGCGAAGCAACAAGTCGAGGCAACTTGAGCTAAGCTCGAGGCCTTCAAAGTATCATTGCCCAGATCTGAGTGACTCGGGACGATTCATAGGTGAGTATTGTTGGGGGCATGTTTGACCTCAATCAAGTTTTGAGGAAACATTGGTCAGGTTTGACCACTTTTTGGACTTCGATGCAGTGATCGAGGAAGGAGCACTCATGCGGAGTTGAGATCGCATATCTCACTTGTTTTGTGGGCTTTGTGGACCCAACATGGGGATCTTAGGGTTTTGTAATGGGTTATGGGATGTTGGCCCATGGTTTTACCCATGATTAGACCTTTTTGTAAATGTAAAAGTATAAATAAGTAAGAATGTAATGTAGAAAGGATTCGATAGCTTGCAAGGCTAAGTGCAAGTAGTTTTGGGTTGCTTAGTGCAACATACTATGTATGTAAGGCTTTGTGCTTGATAGAGGATTTGGCTTTGTGCCTTGACCTAATTTTGGGAAGGTGGATCTGGCGCTTAGTGCACAAATCACTTGTCCGATGCAAATCTTGGCTCTGTGGCTTAGTGCACAAGAGCAGATGAATGTAAGAGATTGAAGCCTAATAAAAAAGAAGTCATTGTTGGATGTAGCCCCACACTGGGGTGAACCACGTATATCATGTCTTGATGGTTTTCTTTGTGCTATGATAATTATGTTGTTGATATTCTTAGTGCATTGATTGTTATGTATTATAGATAGATCTATAAATTCTTAGTGCTTTAGTTATGTTGAATGTGTTATATATAACTTATAATGTTAAGTGCGATGTGTATTTTGTCATTGTTACTGCATCGATCTACCCTTAGGTTTTGTTCTGCAATGTGAATAAATTCGATAAAATAATGTTTGTTGTTCTTAAGTACTCTACGAAGTAATTGTAATCACAAATCTGTGTCCCATCTTGGTTACAGACACCTGAGTCCTGTAACCCGCTTTCCTCTACCTCAAGTGAGACTTCACATGCTTCGTAGGTGTTTCCAAAAGGGTCGATAGTTAGGGTTTTGTTGGTGCATTGTCAAAGTGTTGAACCCTGGTTCTTCCCCTGTGCCAACAATTTTTCATAATAAATACACTTTTAATCAATCCATATGGATTCATAGGAGAATGCCACCTAAGCAATGTACCCTGAGATCGTGTCTTCACTATATTTATAGAAATAGAAGCTTCTTGAAACATTTGATCATAAGTGGCATTTTTCTCAAGCAACAATTGCATGTCAAGGAAATATTTGAATAGAGTAATGTTTTCAATAGTGCAATTGATCTCATCTTCACGCAAATGAATGGATGAAATTTTGTTTACTACTGGTGTTCCAATGTTCACAAAATGTTAGTTTTCAACCATTGTCACTTTGGGTCAGGATTGATCTATTTGTAGACTTTTTGGAATGAAAAAACACTATTTTAATTCTTAAACAGACCTATATCATGATGCTATGTGGAGGTATTTGAAATTTCATGACCTTTTATGCAAGATTCCCCAAAGATTTCTAAGAGGAAGGTTTATATAATACATCCTTTTACCTTGAAATTATTCCTCAAGCTTGGGTTTGTGTTTGAATATGAACTATTCAAGACAAAACACAACCCTTCATCACCTTTACCTTCTAAATTTGCAACAACTATAGAAATTATAAGGGACACTCACCCAATGAGTGATGATAAACTTACTAGTTTGACCGTGTTGGGCAAGTCGTTTTTGCTAATTTTGGCTTCATCTTGGATTATGTGAACACAACCACTTGTGAATTATTTAGATTAGGTTGATGTACTCTTTACCTCCTTTTATATATGATCACACACATAGAAGTTGCACAAAAGATGATTGGATTTAATTCCATATTCTCTCCTATCAAAAGTTTGATGTCCTTATGCTAGAAGTCTACTGATGCACTTTTACAAGCATAATATTCTTTAACAACCTGATCAAATACATGTGTAAGGGGAGAGAATCAAAGTAAGTATATATTTTTGTAATACCCTGGGTAGATCTCCAGGTTGTAAATGTGTACATGTACATGTGTTTTTATAGACTGGTGAGCCAGTATGGTTGTTGGGTTGGAGTTACTGTGTGATATTAGGTCAGAGAGATTGTATGTGGAAAGGTCGATGAGCCTAGCATTGTAAATTATAATCACACTATGATATATTAACAAAATACATCATTGTTGTAGACCAAGTTGGTCGTAGTTGGAGAGAAGAAGAGAGTGTTGAAGACTACGACCAATTGTGCTTAGTAACACAAAGAATTGACATGATGTTTAGCGGTGTGTCTTCTAGTATAACACACCAATGATGTTGATGGCCCTATAGGCACTGCTCAGTTATATTGATTTATTGCAAATTAAGTTGTGCGATGTGTTACTATGAACACCTCGATGCTACCGTGTTATTGAAGCATCATCATTTTTTTTAGTGATGCTTTGTGAAGCATAGAGAGTTACGGGGAATCAGAGGAAACACCATGCTATGCCAAATCAACCAATATTTGTCATGGTGTGGTTCTATCAATAGAACCGGTGCATTTGTTTAAAATGGTTGCACTACTGAGTTAAATTTTATGAGTTGTAATCTAAGTGATGTGCTTGGTTAAATGGAATGCACCAATGATTTTGTGTTCGAAAAACACAAGCATGTTGTTTAGCGGGAATTGTATTTTATAATACATCGGGTGTGGGGAGTTTAAAACAACACATTAGTTAAGTACGGTAATATTATACAAAACGATTTTGGTGCTTATTGTGAATTTAGCATAGGACACACCGCACTAGGGTGATCCAAATCATATAGTCGCACTATGCATAATAAAAAAAAAAATTGAAAAAATTCCCAAATTTCAAGCTAAATTCAAATTTTAATCGGATGAAAATGGGAAGGTAATAAAAAATTTAACTAGACTCTTATGTCATGAATAGGCATGGTTCCATCGTTGAGAGGAAATGAAAATTCGTGGTAATTTCCAAAATTTGGAAATGTGTAGAATCTACCGATGGAGCTATCCAACTCGTGGAGGAGCATCTGAAATAAAGTGTCTTTGAAAATAGAGTGAGCACTGGTTCTTGCTTGAGAGTTTGGAAGCATGAGATGAGGTGTCACAATGAAAATTAAAGGAGAGCTAAAGAACCTTTGTTTATTCACAAACTTCGTATTTATGCTTGTGCTCCTTGACTTTTGGCGATACAACTACCCTAACTATTCAAATTTGAAATACAATGCTTCATATTCCAATGATTGACAAAACTTTTCCATGGACAATATATATTGCACTACATTACAACATTTTTTTTGTTTTGTTTTTTTAATCACAAAATAGAGTCAACACTAAGTAAATGTAAACAAATATGTAGGATCATTGTGATGCAAGGGATGCTCATGCATCACCTAACAATTCATTTAGGGATCCATCTAATCATGTATCAACCTCCCCCGAGCTGTCGTAATCAGACAACACAGAATTCAAAGTTCCAATCAGTCCAAAAATTTGATAGATTTTTTCATGATTTGAGATTATTCAAAATTGGGCAAACCCTTAAGGGGCATTGTTCCAACATAAACATAACGTATATCATGTCTAATTTATGCCTAACTTATATCATACACATAACATACACATAAATTCTATTGGACTCATAAATTTGTCATTAGAAAAAGGGTAATTTTACTACAAGATTAACTTACTCCATTTAGAAATATTTTTAAAGTCAATGATTTTTACAAGAGGAATAATTAAAATTGTGACTACCTAATATATGATATATGTGTCTAGAGTAAGGAAATTCTTTAATTAATCCATGATTTTTTTTCCAAAGAAAAAATATCTAAATGTTCAAATGCTACACCATTTTCACTCTTTTGGGCATAAGGATGTATGTAAGGCATGATTTTAGGAGGAACACTCCCAGGAATTAGGTGAATAGCATGATCACGATTTCGAGTGGGTGGAAGACGTATGGGAATATCTTCAAATACTTTGCAATACATATCAATGATCCCTTGGATATCTAGGGGAATAGATGGCTTAGATGTTTGAACATCTAGTGAGCATAGTTGTACAATTACACCTTGATGCCCCTTTTTCAATAATTTTGTCATGCCATTAGAGCTTATGACCTTACTGGTTTTCCCTATGATACTCCTTAACTCAATTTCCTTTCCTTCCAATGAAAATTTCAATAAAAGTTCTTGAAAATTAAAAGCCATTGTTCCCAATGATTGTAACATTAATTAATCCCGCCATTTTAGGTGCACACCAGTGTGTATGAACCTTATAAACTGGTCAAAAAACCTCCGCAAAAACCTCTAGTTTCTCACCTATGCTAACAATCTCTTCTATAAACAACTAAGGGATAAATTTTTCATGGAGGTTCCATAAAAACATCTGCTAGAAGGTGTTCTCCTTGTAGTGAGAATTCCACCAATAATGAAACAAGCCTACAATATTGGTCATGTAATTATGAATAAAATCCAGGCAACAATGATGATGAATCCCTAAGAATAGCTGGTCGAAGATCCTTTTCCGATACTTTCAAACCATCACCTTGCATCCACTTTGAGACTAAATGAAAAAACTTTCATCATATCATCTTCATGAACAAGGCCAATGCTCATACTTAATTTAATGAAAGATGATATGTGTAATATGACTAAATCACCACGTTCATAGAAACCTGGAATTTCCCTTGTATCTACACTAGGGTTCTCGTGAGGGAACACTAGGACATTTGAAACATCAAAAGGAACATATCAATAATATATCTATGGATTCAATCCCATTTTTTTATAGGTCTCCAATACAAGGCTGAAAATAAAAAGTGAGATGAATAATGATCATACCTTATACCAATACCAAGGTGGAGTTGCCAAGATGAGATTTTTTTCAGGAGCCTTCAAATTGATGGATGTGCTCACATTTACACCCAACAATGTATTTAACATATGTAAGGAACAAGGGCTATGTCCTTTCATGGAGTCTCCATGTGAGAAAATATCTTCAATACAACACTCTCACAAATGTGTCATGAAGCATAGTCTTCAAATTTCTAGGTGAATGGACTTTGTTCCCCGATAACGATGCTAAAATGTTACTGCTCAAATTATACTTAATGATAAAATCCCTAATCCATAAGGCACAACTAAAGGGGAAAATGTTAGGATGGTCACAACTATCACCACAGTAACCTATCATCTTCATTTTAGGCTATCTCTCCTCTGGATTAAGAGGGGTATCCCTAGTAGGATTACTAATACCATACAATGATGCACAAGGTGAAGTGAGAGTAGCCTTAGTAAAATAGAGTTTGGGGTTTTTAAATAAGTGATAGAAGGAAGTCGATATTAGTGCAAAATCCAAGAAGGGAAATGGATTCAAGGTGAATCAAATGGATTATGAGGTCAAGAAGAAATCGTATTAATAATTAGTTTATTTCTTTCAAGGATTTGGGATTAAATAGTAGAACCAAAAGGAAGAACAATCATTCACCCAATCAATATTAACAATGGATATCAAGGTCTACAAGAAGGGAACCTTAATGGAAAATCCTTCACCAATGAGATCAACTACGGTTTGACTGACTTACTTAATACTTTTTATAGGGAACCAAAGGAAAAACAAAGAAAGGTACCAAATAGTCTCCAAACCAATAAAGGAAGAAGGATGAAATTACCCTAGAATATGTTCCTTCCAGGTGGTACATTTACCCCTCAAATGGATCAATATTGAAATCTTGTGAATACTTGAGAATTTCACCATTAATCCTTATGCACTAAATAAGAGCCAAGGTAGAGAAACTTCAATAATTGACAACAATCATCTACAAAGAAAAAGAAAACTTTTACACAACCATATGCTCCAAGAAAGATATTTCAATTAAGCTCTAAGGATTGAAAGATTAAAAAATCCAACCAAGAGTACAAATGAGGAAGGGAATCTCTTTATATAGTGTGATGTTTAGCTTCCTTTACAATAAAATAATATTATCTCATGTGAGATCATTAGATCTAGCCTATGGAGGAGTAAAATACAATTTCCTCCTATTATCTAGTCTAAAATACAATATAAATATGGTTCCCAAGCCACATGTACAATGATCAAGGAGAAACAATGATCAAGGAGAAATAACCCCAAAGAGAGAGGGACATCTCTATTAAATATGAAATAAAATAGCTCCAAGGTGCAATGTCTAGCATCCAAAGGCTTCGAAAGGGATGAATTCTCAACAAAATCCTCAAGGTATGCCATTAAACCCCTCTAGGTCTCCTCCAAATGTGGAAAGGTGACTTTCAAGGTGAAATGTTCCTCTAAATCACGAGTAAATGTATTCAAGTGGGGGTGACCCATCCAAATTATCTCCAAAGATCATGTGGGAGGCTTGAAAGGTTGTAAATATTCCTCAAAAGTCAAAATTCAAACTCCCTATGGTACTTCCAATGTGGGTGCATGAATATTCAATGATAAAAGTCCCAACAAGCAATGAAATAACCCTACAAAAGTGGGTAATCTCTTGAATCAGCTCCTAGCCGCCAAATGTGAAGTCAACAAGGTGTGATATCTAGAATTGAGGATGTGACATGACATGATGAGTCTTGATACATGAAGAATAGTTCAAAATAGTTTTGACCAATGCCTTGGGAATTGTGAACTACCTCAAGATACATGAAGCTACCTTGGGAAATGTGGACTACCTTGGGAACTGCAAAAATTCCCATAAACCTGAATGAAACTAATGGCATGCTCAAACGCCAAGGTTCTTTAACAAAGGGGCTATCCATCATCAATTACTAGATCATTGATTAATCAATATGTCATCCAATCCTTCATCTCAACATACCTATGAAAACAAATAAGTACCCCAAACATCCACGACTCTTAGTGATGAAAATCACCAGGGAAATGAAAATTCATTGGGATTACCCCCATGAAAAATAAGGGGTAATAGGATCATTGCAAAGGAATGTTGTAATAATAAATCCAATCTCCTATGTTGCTTCATTGACTTTATAAAATCATTTGATACAATACCTATAATTAACCTTTGGAATAGATTATAAGAGCTAAAGATTCCATTTGAGTGAGCACTATTGCGATGACTTTGTACAAGAATGTTATTGCTAAGTGTAGGAACATTAAGGGTTGGTTGGAAGAAATTAATTGTAATATAAGAGTTAAGCAAGGTTCTCACCTATACCCTACCTTATTGTTCTTTTACATTGACAAGTTAGAGGCATGTTTAGAAGAAATAATTTGTGATGGTGCTACTTTAGATGGAATATTCGTCATCCTTCTTCTTTAGAATTATGATATTATTCTTATGGTGAATCTTAACAAGGAGCTAAGAATTCTCAAGGATTTCTATTCTAGCATGGGTATGACAATAAACATTGACAAAACAAAGGTTATGATACTCAAATCTAAAAATATGACTTACACTAATTTATTGTATGATAATAACAACTTAATGGAAGTTATTTCATACAAATATCTTAGAGATGACCTTCATCATATGATTAACTAGAAATGTAGCAATGATAAAATGATTAATGGAGGTTGGAAATCTTGTTTTGGTCTTGAAAAGAATTGTAAATCAGTGGACTTCTGGTTCTTGGAAAAACAAATCCTCTTTGAGACTCTCATCACTCCTATTATCTTATATAGATGTGAAGTTTGGGGACACAAAATCTTTAGAGAATCATGGAGAAAAATTGAACAAATCTAAAAGTGTTTTATAACTCATAATCTTAAAATTAAAATTAAATCAATACGCCCTATCCTATCCTCCTCATATAAGTGGATCTTTCCCCCATTGAAAGTATGCCTATGACTAGGTACCTAATGTACAAGCACAATACACTTGAAAGACATGAGGCTTCCTAAGATTTCTTCAAACTCTAGTGAGAACCACTTGTTCCTTAAGAGGGGTTGGCATAATATGACAATTATTTACTAAATCATTGGGGAATAGAGTAGGAGGTCACTCTATGGAATATTGATACCATTTAAAATACTATTACATGTAAATTGAATGTGAAATTATGGTGCAATAAATAATTAGAGGATAAGAGAAATTTGAGATACTATGAAGAGGTCATTAACCCTAATCTATAATATCATAATTATTGTTTTGTTATAACTAGCATAAAGAATAAAAAAAACATTACTAAAATAATAATGAACTTTCATAAGATCCATAGTGAAACAAGGGATTGGGAAATATCTAAAATTCCATGGGATGAAAAAATTTGTCATCTTTGTGATACTAAGAAGGTGGAGGATGAAAAACACTTTCTCTTAGAATTTCCTACTTATGCCCAAATTATATCTCAACTTAAAAATATTTGTTACGATACTAACCTTCCATATGCCCTCCATGGGAGGCCACTTGGTCTAGTGAGGGAGATCTTCACCAAGATTAGTTAGATCAAGGCCCAATTCCCTATACACTAACCGTGTTAGTGACATGCATGAAAAAGAAAAAAGAAAAAAAAAGAGAACACATTACTCTAATAGCTCTGAGCTAGATTATGTGGAGAATGAAATGAAGATAGAAATATAGGAAGAATTACATAGAATCTATTTCAAAGAGCACTTAAATAAAATGAAACCCAAATTCTATCAATGAATGAAATAAAATAAAAACACTCTAATATGCAAAACATTGAAAACTAGTGAGAATGGTGGTAGCTTATCTCTAAAGAGAGATGTGTTAGTTATGCTCATTTGCAAGAATCCAATTAAAAGAGAATGGAATTTCCTTTTAACATAAATTATAAAACCTTAAGAGGAAAAGAGACCTTAAATATCTAAAACCATGACCCTAGGAGATGTGGAAACTTTTACTAATTATAATTCCTAGTGAGCCACTTGACCCTGTGAGGGAGTTTCCTTGATTTGACAACCGGATAGAGTTGTATATACTAATTGTAGGTGCCCTTGATCTTGGTATCCATGATCCAGTTGAATATAGCCTACTTAATGAAATCAAATTTGAGTTATGTAGGGGCCAAATGCTTGGTGACCTCTGAAGTGGCCAATAGAGGTGGAAAATGTGGTCAAAGCGGCTCCACGTTAAATATAGGGTGCAAGCCAATAAAATGTGGAACAATAAATTCAAAATGATTCTTGCACATGACCTTGGTGATGGTGTACATATCATATTAGAGTGGCATGAGATTCTTGTGGGGACCTGTGAGGTGTTATTTCTACAAGTGCAACCATACCATACAACCAACATAAAACTTGTGTGGAACCTAATGTTGATCATGTTTCTACTTGTATGGGGCATTGGCTTTTTTTCAAAATATCATGAACTTGTTATTTCATGTGTTGGGTTTTTCAAAAAAATTGGCTACTTTATATGCCTCAGCTTGAGCATGGGGGGACTCTTCCTATTTAACAATGGGTAGAGCTATGTCGATTGGGGCCAAACCCTAAGCACACCTAGAAAAGGATGTGGATAATAGAATTGTGAAGGGATTTATTATAACCATGTTCAACATAAGGAAGGTTCTCATCCCATATGCATGAATACTTAAACGTGTACATTATCAATATATTCACAATCATCATGTTGACTACCTCTTTTATGTTCATTAGTTTGGGAATGGAAGGTAGTCAAATCGGTCATATTGGTGTCCATTACTGACCACAAACTGTTGCAAAAATTAATTAGGAACCTATTGTCACTATCTAAACTAATGGTCCATGGAATCCCAAAATGAACCTAAGCACACTTGAATAAGAGATTCACAATAGCTTATGCTATGATACTCTTCTTGTAGGGTGTGGAAATGGTCATCTTAGAAAACTAATTAACAACCACAAATGCATAGTGGTTATCATGCTTGGTTGAAGTAAGGCCTGATATCTAATACATGGATATTGAATCCTAGGTCCTATCTAGGATAGGTAGAGGGTTGTAAAACCCCTGCTTCTTGATGCCAGGTTTGGTTATGACATAGGTGGTGCATAATTTAATATACATGATGAAATTATTTCCTAGTTTTTTTCCATTAGAAGTACTTTAACAACAATGTCATTGTCTTCATCACATTGAAGTTCCCTCCCAACCGAATTTAATGCACCTCATAAATAAACTTCTCACACTCACTTGAAGGAACATGAAGATGGCCTATATGGCATAGAAGTGCATTATGGAGGTGAAAATATTAAACTTGTTTACCTATGCTTAGTGTCTAATACGAAATAGGAAAGTCAATTTCATTATCATCCAATTAGGGTGTTAAGTACCAAATATCTCTAAATAAAATCACCACACAAGATATATGGAACAATATAGAAAAACCACTTTATTAATCTGAAAACCCTTAAGGTAGGGAAACACCATACAATGGATCCTATTATTGAAGGGATCCTCTCATGTTCACTTTCCTCTTCGAGGGGGCATCCTCCTATTGATATACCACTCCAAATACAATAATTCTCTTTACATTCCATTACATTACTTGAACCCATTTATATAGTGCTACCAACCACCTAAGAACATTCTAGAGGAGGAACCTTCTAGAATTAGAACCTTATAGTAAGTCCTATTACATTTAGTATGTCTACACTAATATATCTAACTACCATAATGGGCCTTATTTAATAATATATTGGACCTAGTCCACTTTGCATTGAATGGCCTTCACTATTATCACTATGGGCCCTTCGAGCCTCCCACTACCTCTTTAGCTACCTAACATTCCATCTCCCTTATGAAAGTGTTGTCATCAAAGTTGGTTATGAGGGTGTAGAACCATATACCAGGGTCCCATGGATAAGTGTGGACCATAATGAAGAAGTAGGTTGGAGAACCATGGTCCCATGAGCTACCATGCTTAAGTAGTCCAACCACCATTGTGAACCTGGGTCTGATGCCCAAGTGAGCCTGTTGAAAATGATGCTCCAAAGATCGACACTGGTCATATGGATCGAAAAATCTAGAACATGCCAAAAAATCATCCACTACTACTGTAGAATAATAAAACTGTAGAAGAATATGTAGAGAAGGCTTATGCTTTCTCTCTGGAATGGGCTCTACATGAGGTGGAGTAGAGTCATCAAATAAAAGATGGGAGTGGTTGTCATCCCATAAATGACAACTATACATATACTGAGCATCACAATTGGCCTCAAAATCATACCAAGCATATGCTTCTTGATTGTATTAGTCCCTAATGGCCTACATAATATACCTTTCTTGCCTTGCAATTTTGGACTCGTGAGTATATTTCTCCTGAAGATTTTGTATGTCAACTTTGAACTCTTGAATTGTTGTTTTGATTACTTCCATGATTCGAGAACAAAGATACATTGGAAATACCACATATAATATACCAAAATAAATCTCTTAAAATGATTTATCCAATGGCACCAATTTGGTAGAAATCTAAGCACCTTGTAAAAAATTATGAACTCTACAGACCTGTCGTCATCATGAAAACCCCTCAAAATGACTGATTTTAAATCAACAATATCTTCACTTCCGAAACTCTAATTCGAACGATTTGTTTTTTTAATTTGGGTGAAATTGTGAGAGGAACTCGGATATGTAACTTTTTTGGGAAAATTTGACCCCAAGTGCTACATAAATCATAAAAATTGCGCGTTCGTTTGCAGAAAACCCTGAAAAATTACAGATTTTAGAATGTCGATAACTTCACTTCCTGGACTCCGTTTCAGACAATATTTTTTTTTTTTAATTTGCTTGTTTTTATGAGATAAAATAATATATCCAACCAGATTATGAAAATTCTACACAAAAATTTACATAAATTATCCAGAATGTCACACCCCTCGTTTTCTTCTTCGTAAAATCGACAAAATAGAAAACAAAATTCCCATAGTTCCTACCAAGGAAATTGCTCTGATACCAATTGTTATGTACCAAATATCTCTGAATAAAATCACCACACAAGATATATGGAACAATATAGAAAAACCACTTTATTAATATGACAACTCTTGAGGTAGGGTAACATCATATATGATTCCTTATAGAAAGAATGTACTCCTCAAACAATACTTGCTTGCTACAATAACAATATTCTTCACCATGCTTCCATACATTGATTACACTTATTTATATAACGGTCTCTCTATCTCCTAGGAACATTCTAAAGAAGGAATATTCTAGTAGGTAGAACCTTCTAGAAAGCCTTCTCACATTACATTGAATGGCCTTTAATAATATAGTGGACCTAGTCCACCTTACATTGAATGACCTCCACTAATAATACATAACCACATTCTCATTGGGTACCTCCCTAGGTACCCCATAGAACCTTCTAGTAATTCCTCTTACATTTATTATGTCTATACTAATATATATAACTACCATAGTGGGCCTTATTTAATAATATAGTGGACCTAGTCGACCTTACATTGAATGGCCTCCACTATTATCACTATTGTCTCTTCGTCCCCCCAATTACCTCTCTAGATACCTAACATGGCGACACTAAGATGTCTCATGTCCATAAGAGTTAACCATTTTGGTTATCATCACAACTAGAGGTCAATTGATGTAGCCTGAAACTTAGTTTTTGATACACTTTTTGTACTTAATGTTCAAGTGGAATTATTTTAGGTATGAGTACCACTTTTGATGATGCTCATTCTATTACTTTCCCTACATTTACATGAATTATAGGGTCTTGTGATATGTGTGGATGATCATTTCATTTCACGAAATATAATGCTTCCATTGTCAACGTACCTTCACAATGAAGTACGGTTACTTGTCATATTATGTGCACTTGTGAACTACATTAGAGCGTGTCTCGCAATAATAGGCCATTAGATGTCCAAGTTTATTGAGAAACACATTGATAACATAGTATAAAGCATTTGAATAAATTTCAAATGATTTTCGTGGGTTTGGAAAAATTAGGAATAATGTTGAACAAAGGTTGTGTTTTGAATCCTTGAACACTTTATACCATGACTTGGCCCAAACAAACATGTATTTGGCTCCACCCTTGGTCACTTGGATTAAGAACCAAGAAATATGTCAGAACCCCAACATGAACTTGTGGTAGAAGTTGGTGAGGCTAAAAAAAACTACGGAGTTCTATTGGTGCTTTTAGGGCTGTTCAATCATGAATGAATTGGATCTTGACTTGATCCACATGCACATCACGCTCATACATGATGTATCATAGATATTTGCATGCCAAATGATAACCTCTATATATTTTCATATAACTTATGTTGCGATAATGTGCTCAAAACCTATTGAATTTGGTTCAAATGCTCCATCCAAGTTTTGTTGAATATGAGTGTATAATCCAGATACACGACCACAAAGGATTTTTTTAATGTATGTGGGATATCATATATCATCCTCATGAACATTGATGGGGAATTATTAATCCGAAAGGTATGACCAACCATTGTTTGTACTTGAAGGTAGTCTTCCATACATCAATTTTCTCAATTGGTACCTAGTGATAACATGACTTTAGATCAATATTACTAAAAACATTGGTTCTCTTGAGTTGCTCAAGAAGATCATCAATATGGGGGATTGAATGTCGGTGCTTGACTATGATTTTTTTAAGGCTATGTAATCAATACACAATTTCCATGTACCATCCTTATTCTAAACCAACACAATTAGACTCTCGCAAGGTGATGAGCTTGGTCAAATGTGGCACTTTTGAATTGGCTCTTGAATATAACATTCAATTTATTCATTTTCTAGAAGAGAGCATTTGTATACCAAGTTGTTAGGTAGAGGAGGCATACTAGGTGTCAAATTTATTGCATGCTTTACTTAATAGTGAAAATTTACCTCTATAGGTGAGGTGAAGATATCTTTATATTCTTCCACTGTCTTCTCTACTTCCTTATGTTGTGTAAAGAGATCACATCCAAAGGCCTCGGTGGTCATGGTGATATTCCATTCACCTTATGATTGAATCATGAAGAGGAAAAATCTCTTGATCTAAGAGATTACCTTCGTGAATTTCTTCGCTAAGATCAAAGAGATTGTCATAGTCTGAACTACCCCTGGTACCCTATAGATTTTTCCTCCCAAAGTAACAATGGCACTATAGGGCTTGGGCTCATAAAAAATATGAACCTTACACATATATGGTTGTCCTTAAATGACATCACAAAATTCAAATGCAGAAACATGACACAATACCTCATCTTTGAAGGGATTGATGCCATAGTGTAGGTGGCATCGTTGACTAAGTTTAATGTCTTATACCTAAATCAATGACTATATGTTGTATGGTTGGGGGTGCAATATCATAAAAAAAATTCAACCTCTCTCTGGCCTCTACTGATATTAAGCTTTTCTAGCTACTAGTATCAATAATAAAATGTAGTAGAGTCCCCTTCACCCACATCTGTGAGTGGAATAAGTGTTTACCTTCCTTGATCTCCTCTAGTTCCTTTACTTGATCTTGGTGGTAGCAATGGTAACATTGGGTTTTACATCAATGATTTTCTTTCTCTTATTTATATTTGAATCAAAGTTGAATCCAAAATTCAATTCTTAGGCTTTCATCTCACCCAACGATGATTAATTGGAGTGACATTGATCAATGTTGTGTGAAGGGATTTTATAGAACTCACACCACTTCTGAATGTCCTTCGACTTCCCACTAGCCTTCTTTTCTTGCATCTTGGATTGTTTTTCCTAAGGTTGACTATCCTTATTATTTCCTTTGTTTTTTTAGTTGTGGCCACCCTTACCATTATTTCGTGTGTTACAAGCGTGCACCTCTCTCTCACACAAGTGTGCTCTCAACACACACATGTTTCTTGGATAAGTGCAGATGACATGCATTTTTTCACTAAACAAATGAACACATATTGCATGTAGTGTTCCCTAGCTTAACCAGGGAACATCACTTGTATAAATACACATAAAAATGAAATTTTCTTTTGCTAATCAAATCTTGTAGCTTACCAACTACGATTTAAACACATGTTCAACTAAATTTTGATACCCATAATTAAATGCATCTACAACACTCTAAATGAACATGAATTCAACTAATAACTCATTCACAAGAACAATTAACCATTCACATATACATATTTAAGCACAATAATCAAATTCATGGAATAACCAACAAATAGATAAACACTTATATTTTATAAAATGTTTGTGCAACCAGCTGCTTGGGGAGGACATTCCACCCAACCATAGACTTGTTGTTCTAGTTATCAACAACAAGTCATCTCTGATCTGGGGCTAGAAATCCACAAAACAAGGGTTCTTCTCACATTCCCTCACATCTCCATATCACACAACCCACTAGTTTTCTCCTACGACTATCTCAGAATTCCTCCAGCTCTATTCCTCTTGACCTTCCCAACCCAAGGAATGTACCCCTTCACCACTCTCATTCCATCAGGAGTCCCATTCATTTATCAGGGTCTCTCTGGCTCAGGTAGCTAGGAATCTCGTTGCTTGAACTCAAGGGAACTCATTGCCAGGAAAAACACCAGCAAAAACAACAACAAACACTTGTTGATATAGTGCAACTCACCCGGGAGTTCACTCTTCATGCCTGATAACCTGGATTTTCAATTTACAGCTCCAAAATTCTCCAAAAACACTCTTGTATTCTCCAGAATTATCCTAGCCTCGTTGTTCCATCTCCCAAGCTCTTCTCCCCTCTTCTCTACTTGTTGTTCATGTAAAACTAAATGTGAAAAATTGGTTGTTACTACCCATACAAATTTCCTCTCTTTCCCCAAGATAGTTGAATTCTCACTCTGCCCAATGTTGATTATACCTCATCCCCATTCTCTCCAATATCTATGGGATGTGACTCTCACACCCACCCTATGACAGGTATTCAACGATTTTGCTCTCATACACTCAACTAGAAAATAGAAGTTTTCTCCAACTGATAATACAATTTAGAAATGTGGGTTTGAATTAATACCCATGAATTATTTCCCTTTGGACCCCTATTGGGAACTCTCTAGGAATTCCCCCTCTCTTGTGGATTAATCATCTCCCATATCTTTTTATATCCCATCAACTGGTATTATATTATATTTATTTACAATTCATAAACTACATTTCACATAATACATTGATTGTCCATAGCCACATTTATGTATACATTATGCAAAAATTAAGAAAGGGATTATTTTGGGGATGTTACATTCCCCCTCCTTTACAATTGTACATCATCCTCAATGCATCGGACCATGCCAAAATACATATATAAAATTTCATCACAATACTTAGAAAAGAAAAGAAAAATCTGCAATATTTACCCTCCAACAACAATCCCAACCATAATCTCTCGTTCTTCTCAACATGCTAACCCAAGAAATGTGCCCCCTTCACTACCTTTGGTATATTAGGTTGCACCAATATTTTATCAAGGCTATCAACATAGGTGACCAGGAATATTTGAGATGTGGTTCTGGTAACTAGCTACCCAAAAATGGAGTCTTGTGTTTTCAATTTCTATTTTCTTCAAAATTGGAAAACAATTGTAGGTATTTGTCCCGCATGGTTTCTTCATGATCCCATGTTGCATCTTCAAGATCGTAGTATTTCCATTGAAACTTAACCAACCCTATGTATTTTTTCCAGAGAACTTTTACATTTTGGTCTAGGATGAATACTGGTTCCACCCGAAAATCCCCTTTGTTTTCCCCCTGATCACAGTCCAATCAATTATGTGGTTAGGGTCATGAACATATTTCTTTAATAACTACACATGAAATATATTATTCACTCTCATGGATGTAGACAATGCTAGCATGTGTGCAATTGGCCTATCTTTTATAATATTTCAAAAGACCCACAATATCTTGTTGCCAACTTCGGGCAACAACTCAATCTTATCGAACTTCTTTTTTCTTTAAATTTTAGGAAAACATGTTCCCCCACTTAAAAATATCTAAAAACTCTATTCTTGTACCCATAACTCGTCTGCCTATCTTGGGTAGCCTTTAAATTATGTCTAATCCTTGTCATCTGCTCTTCCATTTCCTTCAAAAATATGGCCCAATGATGGCTCTGTTTGCTAGGTATTCCAACTCACTAGTGTGTTACACTTCCTTCCATACAAAGATTCAAATGGACTCATTTTTAATGAGGCTTGATACCCATTATTATAAGAAAACTCCACTAAGTGGATATAGTTTTCCCATTTTGATGGTTAATCCATCACATACATTATGAGCATGTCTTCCATTATCCTATTGGTCCTCTCTATTTTCCCGTCTAACTCTAGGTGATACGATATACTAAGATTAATATTTGTCCCAAATCCTTTGAACAAACCTTGTCAAATTTGGATGTAAACTTGGAATCTTTGTCTAAAACTATTTCCTTAGGCACTCCATGTAGCCTGAGAACTTCCTTGATGTAAATCTTTGCAATGTTTTTTTCCTTGTGTCTTGTCTTCATAGGAATAAAATGTGTTTCCTTAGTCAATTTTTCCACCACCAACATAATGGAATCATGTTGCTTCATTGTTCCAGGAATATTTGTAATAAAATATGCCATAACCACTTCTCATTTCCATTCTGGAATGGGCAATGGCTGCAACAAACTCACTGGATTTATGTGTTATGTTTTCACCTTTTGACACTCTAGACACCATGCTATGTAGTTAGCCACTTCTTTCTTCATTCCTGACCAAAATTATTGACTCCTTACAACCGTAATAGATTTTTGATATCCTAGGTGCCCATCATATGGCACATTATACATTTCTCTCTACACTTTATTTTTCAGCTCCATGGAATTTGGCACATACACTTGCATATGTACAACAGGATTCCATCCTCTTTTAATTGATAATTTTTAAATTTCTGATGTGAACATTCTTGTTGTAAGTTTTATTTTATTTGCAAATAAAGTTGATCTGAATTTGTTGCTTCGAGAATTTTATCTTTTAAATCTATCATGTATATGGTAATGGATGGAATATGTACTTCATGAGATCTTTTTCCAAGTGCATCAACCGCTTGATTTTATTTTCCTTTGATATGTTTAATTCTGAAGTCATACTCACTAAGAAATTTGAACCACCCATTTTGTCTAAAATTTAATGTTTGATGTCCAAATAAATGTTTCAGACCACGGTGGACTGTTCTTAGCTCAAACCCCTTCCCCATGAGATAATTCCTCCACATTTTTAATGCATTTACAATTTCTACTAACTCTATATCACGAGTACCAGAATTTCTCTCATGCTCTTTTAATTTTTGGGACTCATAGCATACCACGTGATCTTTTTGACTAAGGATTCCATCGAGCCCTTCCTTGCATGCATCTGTGCACACTACAAAGTCTTCATATGGATATGCAATCTTTAATATGGGAACATTTGTCAAAAAAAAATTCAACTGCTGGAAACTCTCTTCACATTTTGGATTCCATTCGAACTTCACTCCCTTTTTTTTCAAAGAAGTGATTGGGATTGCAATATTTGAAAACCATTTTATGAATATTCGGTAATAACTTGCAATACCCATGAATGATCTTACATCTGTCAAATTTCTTGGCGCTGGCCATCCTCTAATGGCCTCTACCTTCTCAGGATCGACTGTTATTACATCTTCTGAAATAATATGCTTCAAGTAATGGATCTTCTTTTGATAAAAGATGCACTTACTTAACTTTGCATACAATTTATGCTCCCTTAAAACATTTAGCGCCATTCTCATATTTTCATCATTCTCCTTTTCAGACTTGGAGTATATGAGAATATCATCTAAGAAAACAATTACAAACTTGTCCAGGTACTCCCTCA
>JZKD02S1676511.1:57718-73906 GCA_000966675.3 Picea glauca
AACTTGTTTACGAAGTGTTTTATTTTTCATTTTTAATGTAAATTAAATAAAAATAAAAAGTAATTAATTAACAACTTTTCAGGTTTCTAGTTTAAGGGCCAATATTAAAATTTTTATTTTGCGATGGTACCAGTGTTGAACGCCATAGTTCCAATTAAGCCATTTTTTTTAACTGTAGAAATAAAAGCGGTGCTATTGTTAGCACCACTTTTCGGTTCAAGGGTAGATTTGCCACATTTGCCACAATGGTATCGGTTGTCAATTTGCCACGTTTTCCACGGTTCCAATTAAGCAATGATTTAGGCGTCGATTTTGAGTTGTTTAACGACAATGGTACCAGTTGTGGATGCCACAGTTTCAATTAATTTATAATCTTAACTCCAAAAAAAAATTGGTGTTATTGGTCACATAGCTTTTCGATTCGAGGATCAATTTTGAAGTCTTTATCCACAATGACATCAATGGTTAACGCAATGGGTCTGAATTTGAAACACTACCAAAAAAATAGTGTATTGGTAGCACAACTTTTTGATTCAAGAGTTAAAATGCGACCTTTTAAAAAACAAGAACTCTAGAGAATTCTCGTTAAGTTGGTAACTTTGTTAATAGGATCTATTGGATGATATTTCCCTACCCTAAGGGTTGGATAATAATAAAGTGGACATTTTTCTATATTGTTCTTGGTTTTATTGTGGTGCTTTTGTATTTAGGTCTTTGGTACTTAACAAATAGAAAGATACTTGTGATGTATTTTGGCCATACGATGTGCTCATGATCTCATACATTAGGGGGTAAGTGTTATTAGCCTAATTTTTCTCACCTACTTTGTCATGATCATTTTCAGCTTAGTACAACACTTTGGCAACTTTATCCCTCACTTCCACCATTTCCATCATCATATGACCTCAGTTTTTCCACACGAGTTGAGTCAAATGTTAAAATTTGACGAAAAAGCTAATGTGCAGAATTTGGCTCATCTTCTATGTGTGAGATGCACACTAAACCCTTTAATATCCATGCATTGTCCCTAAAACAGAAAAAATATTATTTTTTTCGACTCATTAATGTTGTACACCTTCGAAAAAATGGCATAGTGGCCTAAAGTGAATGTTTTCAATCTATTATTTCCAAATATAGTGTTTGATCTAGTCTTCGATAGTTATCCTTATCCCACTACTTCATTAATACAATGAGATCATTCACATTGAAGCTACATCTAAAAATTGGTCCATTTTCCTCCTATAAATAAAGCTATTGAGGCCATGTTTTTCATCACTCGTCCATTGCAATGTTATGCTATCAAAATTCCTCTAGAAAGAACAAAGCACCCTTAGCCTAGATCTTTCTACCACTAAAGAATATTCTTTCTACCAACAAAAGCTTGGAGTGGAGCACACAAGGAGGCAAGAGCCCTCCTTGAGATGTGTAAATTTGTAACTCCTATTGTTTCCATTTGGCAATGAAGTCATTTATAATTTCTATTTTATCTTATGCTTTCTATTAAGTTATTTCATTTATTTTCTCTTGTATCAAGTAAAGTAGGGTATCATCTATTTGTGCATGGATTTTTAACTCATTTCCCTTTCGTCCACTACTTAATAAATACAACCATTAAGTATATATTTTTGGTACACATTAGTAACAAAACACCAATAACACATTGTGTTCCCACTAGAGTTGATTAATATGCATTCATCCTTTTTGTATTGAATGTGTGCTTGATGGTTGGTTTGTCCTTGTGTTGTTAGTGCAAGTTGTGGGCTCTCACAAGAAATTTAAAATTATGAAGGAAGAAAACTTCAATAAGAAGAGAGCATTGAACAAGAAACTAATAACAATGCAATAGAAATAGATTTTATGGTAAAATTTTGGACAAGTAATACTCAAGGAACCATTGGAAATTGATGACATCAGAAAAGCAAAGAAAGGTCGAGGTGATACAAATAAGAGGAAATATTTTTGACTTAATATCAAAAGGATTAAAAACAAATGTTCAAATTAACCTGATAAAGTTGTTTCAAATCCTATAGATGGATTAGCACTTGCTAGTTGGATTAGTAATTGTATCCATGCATTCCTTGATATGTTGAGAATATATGTGCAATCTTCACTTTTGGCCATGTGTCAGCACACTATGTGGGTTCTTAGGCCCTTAATGGGATGACATTTGGGTATTTAAACCCATGTGTTGTATTTTAATATGTTTTAGGGTAAGGCCAACCTAGTCTCCTCCTTGGGACCAATGTTTTAATCCTAGTGGAGTGGTATAAATACACTACCTCCCTTGTTTGTAAAATTATCTCATTCAGGTGAATTCTTTCATTATTTATCCTAAGGGAACCTACATTATTTCTCTCTACTTGTGGTGCCTCTCTCTTGGTTATAGTTAAATGATATTGATGAAGTCATGCTATGTGAGCATCTTCTTGTGATCTATGTTAAATGTTGTTGCATTTTTGCAATTTGTTCTTGTTGGATTAGGGTTTGTTAAAGAGATCATCAGAAATCTCCAATCTCTAATGATCTCAACATAGTATCGAAGCAAGTGTGACTCTTTCTTCCTTATCCAACACTATTTTAAGATTGTTTTTAGATATGAAATTAAGGTTTTCAGTGTTATTTCAAGGAAGTTGGAAATATAAAATTAGTGTTTTTGTCATCGTTTTCTTGGACATCAACCATTTTTATAGGGGGGTTTTACTCTTATCCTCACCAATGAGTTCCTCCTTAGGAAGATTTTTTTTGTTTTTGTTTTGGCAATTTAAAGGAAGGCCTGCAGTTTTATGCCCCTTTTTAGGGTAGCACACTCCTCCTTTCCCTTATTTTTAGTGAAAAGTTATTGCAGATTTTTTCAAGGAAACATTACTAATGTGATACATGGATGGAAAATGGTATGAACCCAAAGGGACTCTTCATGATCTTAGAATAAGCTGAAATGTTAGTAACATCACTCACACCAAGAAAAAGGTGGAGTTTTGCCAAGCCAAATCAATGGGTTATCAAGGACATAGGAGATGATTATAAGGTGATTACATTTTATTATTGCAACAAATCTAATCATAAGTTGTGGAAATATTCATCCCCTTCAAAACAAAGTGGATTCTTTGTAGTGATCACCAATATCGATGACACCAACAAACTATGGTATCAACACTTGGTTCATAATATGTTTGGGACCTTTCATTATATGAGTCATTGAAGGATGGAAAATGACCTTCCACTGATTCAACCATCCAAAGGTCTCTGTGAAGGATGTATGCTAGGAGAACATCATCATGAATCCTTTCCCAAAATTTTAGCAAGGCAAGCCTCTTTCCCTCTTGACTTGGTTCATAGCGATATCTATGAGCCTATGACTACTCCTCTTGGCAGGGCTAAATGTCTCCTTGTCTTCAATGATGATATCTCACTTTCTTTGAATATATATTATTCAATCCATGGATGAAGCCCTCAAGAAGTTCAAGGAATTTAAATCCTTAGTGGAAAATCACAACAATCACAAGATCAAATCTGTCAAGATTGATTGTGGAGATAGACATTTGGTGATGGATTTCATTCATTTCTCACATCTCATGGCATTATCTCACAGAAGCCAATCCCTCAACAAGTTGAAGTGGCACTTCAAAGCATTAGAACCATTGTGGAAATGGCTCGTTGTATGTTGCATTATAATTAGATGGAGCTTAAGTTCTGGGCAAAAGCAATGTTATGTGCAACTCATCATCAATCAAATTCCTACTCAAGATGTACAACGTATGGATCCTTTTGAGAAATGGTATGGTTACAAACCCTATGTTGTCCATTTTGAAGTCTTTGGATCTCATGCACAAGCCCATATTCCCAAAGAAAAGTGCAAGAAGTTACAACCAACAAGCCAACATCATATTTTAGTGGGTTGCAATGGACTTCAAAGGCATATTTCTTGTATGATCGATCCACCAATAAGGTAATTGAAATTAGGGATGTTGTCTTTGAGGAGGTTCTCTCCCATGGTCTGCCAAGATCTTACCCTGCTCATTACAAAAGATGCACCACCAATTGTCTCAATAGATCTTTCTCCTTCAAGCCTTGATGATCCACCTCTTTTGGGTGCTTCTCCCAACACCTCCTATACAGTGACTTAGTCAAAAATTCATGACTCAACGAACAATCCATGATGATGCACGTATTGATAACCTTTCTCAAACTGCTAGCACTAAAGTCTCTTCTACTTAGGTGGCTCCCTCGTATCTCTTATTGGTTGAGCTACATCATCACAATCTTACTATAAAACTCTACTTTTACTTTCCCACCAGCTAGGTCACAACCAATGCCTAAGTGGGATACATTTACTCTGTAGGACGTTATTCCACACCTTCCCCTTGAAGGAGAACTTAGATGCCAATGGAGGCCCGTTATTCCATGAGCTCTTGTTTCCACGATTAATATTGACTCTACTACTTTCAATATGCAAAACATCTCCCTAATGTGAGCATGTTATCATTATCAAATATGCTACTCTACTGAAAAATCGGACTTCGGATCTAGTCCCCTTGCCCAAGGGTAAGATCCAGTTTGTTGCATATGGGTGTATAAAACCAAGTATGGTGCAAATAGAAGACTAGAGAAACATAAAGCATGTCTTCGTGCTAAAAGTTACTCTCAAACAGAAGGCATTGACTATTTAGAGACTTCTGCTCCATTTGCTTGTTTGGACAACATTTGGATGGTTTTATCTATAGTTGCTTCATTGGATTGGGAGGTTCATCATATAGTGTCAAAAGTGGTTTTGTAGATGGAGATCTTTGAGAAGAGATTTATTTAAATCAACAACTAGGGTTTGTATAGAATGGTCATGTTCCCTTTGTTTGTAAGCTTAAAAAAAACTATATACAACCTTAAATATAGACCTCGCACTTAGCATGAGAATATCCATTATTTCTTTATCAATCATGGCTTCACTCACTGTGAGGTTGAGCATGATATTTGCATTCGCCATCAAGTGGCCAAACTGTTATTGTTGTGTTATATGTGGATGATCTCCTTCTAACTAGTCAATCCACATCCATGATCAATGATATGAAGCAGTAGCTCAAGGACTCCTTTGAGCTGATCAATTTAGGGTTTCTTTGTTCCTTTTTGGGGATTTAGATTTCTTAGATTTATATTGGGATTTTTCTTTCTCAATGACCGTATGCCTTGGATCTCTTGCAACACTTTGGTATGGAAGATTGCAAGCCACTTGGTACTCCTATTGCGTTTTGGGATGATGATATAAGGCTAGTGCCCTTCACCCTTGTTTGATAATCTATTTAACGATCTCTTGTCAATAATTTTATTTACCTCACATACACTCGACCAAATATCTCTTTTGTGGTCAACACGTGTTCCTGTTACATGCAAGAGCCTCATGAGAGTCATTGGTGAGCCATGAGTGCATTTTGTGCTATCTTAGGGGCACCACTCACATGGACATTCTCTACTCAACAAGTGTCGAAATCGATCTTCTTTCCTTCTCTAATGCCAACTAGGCAGTTGATCTTGATAATCGATGCTCCACCTCAGGGTATTTGTTCTCTTTTGGTTCTAGACTAGTTTGTTGGTATTCCTAGAAGTAACGAGGGTAGGACTCCCCTCCACTAAAGTCGAATATCTCAATGCAATTCATGTCGAGAAGCATTTTTCCTAGAAGCAAATGTTACTTGGTGTGCTAAATCTTGCTCAACATTGTCCTTCTATCTTATTTTGTAACATTTAGAGTACTATTGAACTTATCCATCACTTAGTGAATTGTGAGAAGTCCAAACACATTGAGATTTGGATGCATTATATTTGACACCTTCATGCTCTAGGAAAATTTGTGCCAATCTTTGTTCATTCCACAAATCAACTTGCAGATATAATCACCAATTTTTTTCCAGAGCTTAGCATCACTTGTCTACAAACACATATTTATGTATGTAAGATATCATTAAAGGGGGAAACATGATTTACTATAATATCATCTCACATGGCTCCCTATTCAGATTAAGGGGAGGTGTTGGAGAATATGTGTAATATTCACTTGTGGCCATGTCCCAACCCACTATGTGGGTAGTTTGGGCCTTTAATGGGATGACCTTCGAGTAGTTAAACCCATTTATTGTATTTTATGTTGTTTTAGGGTAAAGTTCACCTAGTCTCCTCCTATGAGCTAGCACCTTAACCCTAGCAAAGTGGTATAAATACACCACCTTCATCATTTATAAAATTATCTCATTCAAGTGAATTCAATCATTATTTTTTGTAAGAACACCTATACTATTTCACTATACTTGTGGCAAGTCTCTCTTAGTTATGTTTAGATTATCTTAATGAAGTCATGGTATGTGAACATCTTCTTGTGATCTATGTTAAGTGTTGTTACATTTCTGCAATTTCTTCTTGCTAGATTAGGGGTTTGTTAAAGAGATCACTATAGATCCACTATCTCTTATAATCTCAACATAATAGTTATGGAAATTCCAAGGAATATCTAGATGACTACAACCTAACTATATTTCAATAACACATTTTTTACCAAGAAAAAATGAACATTTCTAAACTTGATTCAAACCAGTGTTACCAACATCGACAGCAGCAAAATATCACCGAGGGTCCAAAAACGAAAATATCGGCAACATCGAGGAAAATATCGGAAAATGTCGTAAGAATGAAAAAAAATACAAAAATATTCATTTTTTTCAATTTTTTAAATAACATCAAATAAATGCATTTCCACGTAATTATGAAAAGAGAACTGATATATAAGATGTATAAGATGTATAGTAAACTCGAATACATCACAGTCTACAGCTCAACACTGAATCATGTCGTGAGTCTAAAGCCTCAAAATATCATMAAAAAATATAATAAGTGACAAATGTATCTCATCATCRTGAGTCATCTACAATGAAATCAAATAAATTCTAATGATTCCCTCTGCTCCTTTTACRGGAAAAGGTGATAGATTTTCCTCCAGAGGAAGAAGACCCTGGGGCTAGCACTAGACTCTGACGTCCTGTAGAAGAAGCATGAGCTAGACTCTAGTGTCCTCTATAGGTGCTACTACCAACTACAACTCCCTCTATCGAAGTCCGTGAAGATGGTGGTTGACTCTGCTCTCTAACATCCTCCTCCTCCTCCTCCTCCTCTGCCACTGCCCCCTCTACCTCTTCATGTATCCAATCAAGCATCGATTCCAAGATAGGCCTCTCAGACTCAGCCCTACTCATCTTTGGTTGAAGGAAAACTTGCCTCTTTCTCATTTGCTCTCCAAACCCCACACTTCACTTGCAAAATGACAGGAAAAAAAAAGTCAAATTCGGGCTTTATTTCCGACCCTATCCGCGTGCCTGAGACATTTTCGAAAATAGCGCGAAAATATCGTGCTATTTTGGTAAATAGCGCGATATTACAAAAGAGGTAAATAGCACGCTATTTTCGACGATAATATCACCAAAACCCATTTTGACAATATTATCGCCTACATCACAATAATTTCGCGATGTTGATAACACTAATTCAAACCAAAACCAAACCATCTAAACAAAAAAAATTATCAGGTCATGGCATACCATTAAAGAGATAAACAAAATACTAACAACACTATGAACAAACATAAAGCTATATAAATATGTCTTGATCTTACTGTTACCATATCAACATTTGTATATCAATTTATTTATTATATAGATCTATTATATCTCCATAGACTTTCATACCTTCCCATTGGAAACGAGGAGGTGAACCACTTCATAAATAAGCAACAACAAACAAGCCCGCTTCCAAGTTGGACCGGTTTTAGTCAGACTGCCGAATCGTTGAGAAAGCCGTTTCTCATAACAGCAATGACACCCTTGTACAATACATTTCTTTGTGAGAATATTAGTTGGACAGTGTTCTTTCTGAGTATTAAACTCATTTTGTTCGTATCGATGCAAAGTTTACGTTTTTTTTATCAAAGCTCTTCAATATTTAAGAATATAAATCTTGTCATTTATTGCAAGAGAAATTTATATTGACAAAAGTAAGACTATGCATTTCCATGCACGCAGGTGAATGAAAATAATGTCCAGTAATCCCCAAATTGGTTACTTTATAAATAAAATTTTGGATTCAATATAAAGTAAATTCTTGAACAATTCAAGTGATTTTCTCAAGACTAAGCATTACTTGTTCAAGTGATTTTCTCAAAACTAAGCATTACTTTCCACTGCATTTTAGATAAAACAAAACTTATTCATTCTAAGTTTTTCAAATGGTTTTGTTTTTTATTTGTTAAACTGTACGTCATCTATGTCCATTACTTATGGGATTAGTCTATAGTTTAAGAAACTATAATCATGAAACATCAAAATCATCCAAAAATCACACTCACCCTAACCCACACCAACCCATACTCTAAAATAATTTTGTTGTTAAGATAATACAAACCTAAAATTTACTAAAACATCGATCGCTTACCGTAACAACATTGAAAGTCCCAAGGTCATTTAAACTATTGAAAAATCTTAAATCAATTAACATAAGATACATGTTTGTGCAAAGTGGATTCTAAGTATGTAAGCACTTATTGCAAATGCAATTAAAATATCCACATAAATCCACACAATATGCAATAATGTAAAACGACGATTGTGCACAAGATAATTATAGAAGAGAAAAATTTAATGCATTTCCAGTCCAGTTTACAGACAATAAGACAACATAATTACCACAACTAGAACGATTTAAATTGATTCTTGTATCAGAAATACTCTTCGTCCACAACTCAACATTTAAGGAAAGTAGAAAACTTATACATTTTCCTGAAAATTTACACGCGGAGAATACTGATATCAAAGACGGGACTCTGTACTCTGCAGGCCCATATATTTTACATTACAGTGGAAACCACCATAAACTTAGATTTAAAATTATAGCAGATCAATATATTTAAATTGCAGCTGGAACTTCAGCTGTTGGCTCCTCTTGTGAATTATTTGTATTATTTGTTTCCTCTTGTGAATTATTTGTATTATTTGTTTCAACTTGACTCTTCTCTATAAGTCGCTTATTTGGTCCAAACACCATAAACATATTCCTGTCTGCAATATTCTTGGTCTCCACTACTGCCATCTGCAAAACACTTGACAGATTATATATTGGAGTTCGCAGAACCCCTAAACAAATAAATATTCATAAGATAAAATGTGAATGAATGAGCCACACCTCACCAAGATCGCTTTGAAATCGCTCAATAAGCCTCATAGCATTATCTCTGAAAATGTTCTCACGACCCTTTAATTGCACTATGACCTTGACCTGGAGTACAAGAAATTCCATTTAGATTCCCATAATTTCAAATGCAAAAAGGTTAATCTGAGAAAAATTAACTCCAGCCTACAAATGGGCACAGACTTTGACACTTACCTTATCCCCATCTTTGAGAAATCTCTGAGCTGCTTTCAATCGTATGGCATAATCATGGGTATCTATATTATACCTTGTATGAACAAGACAAAACAACTTTCAACTAAAATAAAAACAATAAAGACGTAAAACAATCAACTTTGCAATAGAGATTCGGGCTACAATCATCTGCATCAACGGAGACCTGCATAAACTGTCCATGATATTTCTGGCATCATTTGCATCAACATCTGAACAAAGATAAGAGATTCAATGAACAAAATCACCTGAAACTTAATAGTAACTAATTACATTGGACACGATGTCTTTAAAAGTTAACAAGATTCGCTTATTGCAGAGAAAATTGATGGCTTCAGTTACAACGTGACCAGAAATCTTATATGCTGATTCCAGCATTTTAAGGTATAATAGTTCAGAGCAATCTTATATACATATCAAATACAGTTTCCTGGTCCTTTTCTGGTATAATAAGTGATAAAGAGTGACACAATACATAGCCAGAATCAAGGTTCCAGATTCTCAAGGAATAACATGGCACTAATAAACTTCAACGATCTCTTCAAAGTTCAAATACAGACATGGAAGACAGGTTTAAGATGTCATAATTGCTGTCCCTATTTTTCAATTCAGAACCTAATCAGTAAAGGAAGAGCCAAAATAAAAATAAAGGTTTGAATATACTTCAAGAAAAGACTGAAGATTGCTACCAATAAGGTAGAAGCAAGAACTGGGACAAATGGTGAAAGCATAGTAAGCCAAGTATGCCCACGATTATGCTATTATTCTATCGGATCAACTCAAAAAGATAAAACTATCAGTATTAAGTCTGACGAAGCAATGCAGAGCAGAATCCAACCCAAATGGAGATTTGAATTAAAAACAATAAACATGGCACAATTGTAAAACCATAAAGGCAATCTTGCCCGATACTTATCTCACAATGAAGATATATTAGATTGTTCAAGTGGAAAAGAGCGATAATATTCTCACAACGTTAAGACAATCTTGAGCTATGAGCTTATTTAATCACCTCTTCGTTAGTTTAATCATCAATGCAACTTGATAAAGAAAATAATCCCTCTTAATGAATGTTTACTCTCTCATAACCCACTTGGGTTTCCTCACATCAACTTGTCACTTATCCAGAGTTATAACAAACCCCCCGTAGTCACTCAATAACCTAGCCATTTATTTTAATTAATGGACTTTCACAAAGCATACGGTAATCATGGCTTTAAAATCTCTTACCAAAAGTACAACAAAATAGTTACATACTGGTTAGGTGCATCCCACACCGAATGGAGCATTTGCCCAAAAGTTCTCTTGTTAGAAAATCATGATGTCATCAGCAGAAATTCAGTCTTCAGAAATTTTTCAAGTGCTCTTGATAATGTGTATGTGACAACTCAGGGTTTCAAACTTTTAGTTAAGGCAAAGGTTGCACTTGAACATTTAAGTAGAGGTGGATGGCTCGGGGTTGAGAAGGGATTTCAATTGCCTTGATGCTATTATAATGAGTTTGACAAAGTCCCTGATGGATAGTGTGGGCAAAATATTGAAGAAACAACTTACCATATTGATGCACCTCAAAGGGTTCATCCAAAATATAAATTTAAAGGTACTTCTTCCCATGTTTTTTAGCCATACGGAGTTTGCCATTTTTACTTGAAGATGCTTTGGATACAGCAACTTCCCATAGCTCATGTTTTGTGATCATCATCCGTATTACAGCGGGCATATCAGAATCACCCAATGTGTATACACTACAGATTCTGTTAACTACACTACTGTACCAATGTTATCAGGACTGAACCGCTGACCAAACCAGTCAACCCCAAGAAATGGAAATTGTAAAAAAAACAGACACAAAACCAGTGGACCAAAATATACATGAAATATTCAAATATATATATATATATATATATATATATATATATATATATATATATATAAACCATTAGACACCAAATATGCAAAGTTTTCTCATGTATATAGCATTGTAAGGGTGAATATAGAAAAATGGTATTGATCGCAATACATGTCTTAAGTTTGAACCAAAACACATTAACATTGAGGCTCTAAATGGCCTGCATAGTCCAAAAATAATCATACTATAGTCTAAAATCAAATCAAACTACATAATCATCCAAATCTAGATCCTCTACATTCTCTGCAGGGGTTTGTTTGGCATCTTGACTCGATGCCTGTGAAGGTCAAACACCAATGTCCATATCCTGTGGTGGTGGAAGCAGCTATAATTCACCCAAGGTAAGTCCATCCACAACAGAAGGGGGCATCAATCATTAAATAGATCAAAATTGGGTTTTAGGGTAGTTGTAGGGATTTTATTTTTATTTTATTTTTTGGTTTGTTTGGGGGAAGGAGATGCATGGTACAAAACCATGACCAATTTTATCTTGAACCAGGGGGTTCTGACCAGTTCAGGACCACTTCAAACAAGCCAGTCAATTCTGGTTTGGGCTGATTCTGACTGGAAACCTACCAAAACCACTCCGACCAGCCGGTTCTACTAGTTCTAGTCCAGTTCTGATGACATTAGTGAATACTATGTTTTAAATTTCTTTCCTTTACTAAGCCAAAAAAAAAGGAATAAGACAATCACACACAATATCCATCACACAGTACAACAGTATATTTACTGAAAAAACCTCACGTGGAAGAAACTCTAGGATCAATTTCAAAAATGAGTCTACCAACCAGCGAATGCTTAAAATTGGAAATCTATATTTCCTCTAGGACTTCCCATCCACAAGGCTACATTTACAGTGCATGGCACTTCTGACAAATAGAATCGAAGACTTCCTTTTCTCAAGGCACTTTCCTCTTCCCGGAAAATCCTTCTGTTGCAATCCCTGAATTAACTATCTAGCGATCAGTGCATCGTCCAATCTTCAAACTAAACAACCCAACTCCATCACAGTCTACCCACTTATAGGCCATCTCCAAGAGTCGGTTATCAAACACTTCACATGCATCAATATTTAATTCCCACAATAGTTTGACTCTCGCCACTTTAGTTACAAAATGGTTTGACTTCCCAGTAGTCATGACCAATTGTCCAGTCGACAAGCTCCCAATCCACACTACCACATTGACAACCATCTCACGAACACTTATCTCCATTTGGCACATTTCTGCTGACAAGGCTTCCCATCATTCATTCAATCGACAATGGTTCAATCGATTGACTAATCTTCCTTCCCTCTTTTCAACAACATATGCAAACTGGTTGACCAAAGTCTGGTCAACATCAAACTAATCGATTCTCTTCGGAACCGATCTTCCCTAGTTAGTTCTCCTTTAGGGACTTTGCCTATTCGATCCTTACTTCGATTCAACTTTCAGATAAGACCTCCCCTTCTTGGGAGTTTTTGGTTTGATAAGAACTTATCAATTCTGAAGAAGATGCGAAAACTTATCCTCCACCTCCTCTAACATATACCACTTGCTTTTGCAGGAATTTGGCCCTTTAAGCCAATTCTCAACAACTCTTCTCTACCTCTGCAAGTCTCACAAAGCCTCTCTACAATACAATGTCATGTTCCAACTCAGCCTAAATAATAAATATCTAGCACCAAGTCTTCCACCTCTAGCATCACCAGTAACTCTTCCTATCCCTCGTTGAGCATGCAAAGCTCAAAAAGCTTCAAATTATCTACATCGATAACAGAATAATTGCCAATATATCATGGCAACTCTAGTTGAAAAACTCTCTCCCACCTACTACACAATCTCAAATAGACCATACCCAGCGGGTTTTAGCATCTTCCTCAGGCTTTGTAACTACACACTAAAGTGCAACCAAAACATATATCCCACCTCACATTGATGAGATACCATGTGTTGATGATGCCTCTCCTTATAGCTCTACCACCACTCTTCCACTTGCCAATGCACTTGTTGAAACTCATCTTGTACACCACCAAGTCCCATCGACTCGTCTTCAATATCTTGGGAAAATAAAATGTCAAAGAGTGTCCAAGGAAAAAATCCAAACACATCTCAAATGATGACTTACTACTAGAACTATGAGCTCCCTAATTATAATAGTGTTGGATGTAGGGAAAACTATCATCCCAAGTCTTCAAATGCCTCATGTTAAAACTAGTGTTACACTTATCATGATAATATTGTCAATATCATGATAATATTGCCAAAATCCAAAGTGGCGATAATATTGCCAATATTGATCACAATAAATTAGGGTTTTGAAATTATCGTGATAATTTTCATATTTATTGCGAGTCGATGGAATTTATAACCTATTGAGGTTTGACTCGCATTAAAACACGTTTTTCAATTTTTTTACCCTCATTTTGCAAAAGTTACTAAGGGAATTGAACTATGAGGATATTGTGACCATTTTCCATTAAGCAAACAAGGGGAAATCTATAGTTTTTCATTGCCATCAATCGAGCATTTGTGGAGTGGGGATTTACTCCAATCTACCATATCCATATTCTCAGGTACCTAGAAAAATTTATGCCTTTATTTTCTTTGTTTTTCAAGATTTAGTATAGGATTTGCAATGTCCATTAGATATACATCTTCTTGCCCTTTTTTAATGGGAGATTTAACACTTATGTAGCTATGATATTTTAATTGCAACCTTCTTTAAGTTTTTTGTGGATCTGGATTCTGAACTTCCCCATTTGTTTTGTGCCATAGGTTTAAAAATTTAATCAGTGCTCTACAAATTTCAAAATGCCAAAGCCATTGGACACGATGTGGGAATATGGTCTACCTATGATGGTCATAATAGAATGAGGCTGAATTGCAAGCTATGTGGAATGGAAATGTTTGGCGAAATCAGCCGCTTGAAATACCACCTTGCCAAAATCTCAGGGAATGAAGTGGGGATTTGCCTAGCATCTACCACAAAAATTATTCATATTGCAAATCAATCAATTTTTTATATGATTAGGAAGAGAGATCAGAGGGAAGAAACGAAGCTTGACCTTGCAAATAAAAATGCCAGCTTATCAGGGGTGGGGGAAAGCCAATCCTCGAGCTCACCTTCCACAATGCTCGACCCTCAACATCCTCACCTTTCTTTGTGTTGAGGTCAATGCCTAGCGGGAAACCATTTATTCGGTCGATAGTTAAAACAAAGGAGGAGGAGGCCAACAATATTGTGGCCAGATGTTTTCTATGGAGTGACAATCCATTCAACATTATCAAGGACAACCCATTCTACCATTCCATGTTTGAATTCATTGCTATTGTTGGTCCGCCCTTCCTATAATGACTTGAGAGGGCCTCTCCTTCAAAGGGAAAAGGCTAATTACACAAAGAGATTGAGTGATCTTAGGGAATCATGCGAGATCACTGGATGCACAGTTATGTCAGATGGTTGGACAGATGGGAAGGGCAGGTCCATTCTCAATTTCTTGATTAATTGTCCCAAGGGGAAAATGTTGATCAAATATATCGATGCATCTACTTATGTTAAAGATGCACAGTTACTATGTGAGTTGTTGGATGGCTTCATCCAGGAGATAGGTCCTGTTATCCCCAATTTCTAGGGATAACTAGGAGATCATGTTTCGAGGCCCACAGATCCTAGACATGGAGTACCGAGAGCAGGATTGACCTGAGCATGGCCCTGGAGGGCCCATCCTTTTCTTCTTTCATCAGACTCGTCTTGTCAGTAGCAGCAACATCCATCACCATCGGCTTGGTCTTCTATCGGAGAAGGCTCTTGCTCCATGAGGTAATTGGTCCAGGTATCATGGTATGTGTCACTTTTGATCATTATAACCTTTGGATATATGTATCTGACTCCTTGTATCTCTGACGACTGCTTGGATCTTACATTGACCCACTTGACCATGTTTGGGGAGATTGACAGGGTGTCCTAGCAAGCCTATACCCATAGGTTTTGGTTTGCCACCAGGGGGATTTCTGAAGAGCCATCGTCCGCTCCCATCATACCACCACTTTTTCACCTTATCTCCCGCTCATTTATCCCATTCCCCTTGTTCGGGCATTGGATTGACCTGTTTGTAGGGTTGCACCTTATCTTGTGAGAAGAAGGGGCTAAAGGCCCAACAGGTAAAAGCAGCTGGTAAAAGATAAAAGCCTAGAAATAAAACCTCGAGATGCCTCGCCAGGGATCCCCGAGAAGGCAATAAAAAGCCTCTCAGCAAGAAACAAGAGGGACCTAGAAAATAACAAACAAGACCTAGCCAAGAGGATAGGGGGTCTCATCACGAGCCAGCCTATCACGAGCCAGCCTATTAGGTTCATGGGTACCTAACAATATGACATTGCCACTATCTGGTTACCACGCCAAGGCAGTGACCTTTGGTTGCATGGCCAAAGGAAAGGGGGTCTCATCACGAGCCAGCCTTCTCATCTCTGTGAAAGTACTTGTGGGTAACACTGTCAGCTCTGGTCACCATGCCAAGGCAGTGTCCTCCGGTTAGCCCTTGAATAAAAAGAAAAAGAAGAAGACAAAGCAAATAAAGAAAAGAATAAAGACAAGAATGGGCTTGGAAAAAATTGCATCCATGACAGGTACATATCGCCTTCTACAAAGGCACCCACAGATAATATTATGCATCCCTAGCTCTCACTGTACCCACTTGTCTGGACATCCCCTAGCCACATCACCTCATTTACATGGCTTGGATGAAACCTACCTGGGGACTTCCCTTTTCTTGTGGATACTAGCCCAATAAGACGTCTTGTCCTTTTCTTCAATCTTGTATTGTAGGTTTTTGTAATATCTTTGAGTTGTTGAACGATATATCA